>JBBBDQ010014929.1:0-20799 GCA_037127315.1 Ascarosepion bandense
AGAAAATTGGAACTGATATAAAAATGCTCTTTTGACTATCGTCAATTTTCTAACATGTTAACAATTTACTCCTTTTTGTTAAAAGAAAAGTAAAATTAGTTGACGATAAAGTCAAATTGGCAACTAATTTTTAAAAAATCATATTGATATAATTCTCAACGGTGATTACTCGCTGTTAATTGGTAATCATGGACAAGATAGCTCTAGTGTAACTAATTCTATAGTGAACTTCTTGATATCATCGGTTATTGCTCAACTCGGTTTGTATTTTCTCCGGTACTAATAGTAAATCTGGTGATAGATTCGATGAGATTCCGGCGTGATTTCAAAATGTCAAGAATTTTCATCAAAATGAAAGCAATACAAATAAAACAAAAAAACAACCACAAAGACAAAAATCCCAAAAAGCAAAAAAAAACCAATTTGGCATACATCTGATATTAGATAAAAAAATGCAAAACTTTGTATTTTTTGCTCTTAGGTGCAAAAATAAAGTGAATTTTTTTCTCTGTGTACGTAAATGTGTTGCAGTTTAGGGTACCTCACAGTTTAATGAAACCTCTATTATGTTAGGCACAAAGAAAAACCAATAAAATTGAAATAGTTAAAGTATTCAAGTTAAGAGAGAATTTTGAGAATTTAACTCTAAGAATTCATTTAATTCAATACAAATGATGACAGGACAGGCAAATAAAGCGAAGGAGATTTTGGACGTTTTAAGCTTCGTCCATTTCTTGATGGAAGCAGAACATTGAAATGAAAATAGAAGTGATGAGGAATTAAATGAAACTTTAGAATTCATCACTTCAGTTATATTATTCGCTGAATGACCAAATATCACTTGTGGGATAAATCTCCATTGCACAGTTCTCTCTCTATACATATATATATCTATACATATCATTATGAATTAATTGTACATTGCAACATGTAAATTTCTATGTTTCGAGATAGATTCTCTTCATCAGGCAATGCTTGATAATGGTTGTACAGATGATTTACATTTAAATACAAAAACCTTCAGTTTTGCTGTTTCTTTCCAACTAATCAGGTGAAGACTCATTTTTTTTTTTTGGAATTTGTGCCTTTAAAGAATACATACTTTCTCTTTTTTTTATCTTTTCCACCTTTATGGTCAGATGTCAACTTTTGCATACAACTTAATCATCCTTTCCTTTCATTTTTGTAGTTTTGTCTTTGATGTGATATGCCCATTTAGTACCAAGGCGCTCCCTTTTCACCTTACTTGTTTTTGGTCTCCTAGTTGTAATTTTCTCGAAATCTTTGATTTATATTAAAAATATTTTTAACTTAATTTCTGCATATCATTATACCATCTTTCTAATATCTATTTATTTTTGTAAAGCTTTTTTTATAAATAAATTTTTTTATATAAATAATTTTATGTTTTTAATTTATTTATTTTTGATAGTTTTATTCAGTAATTATTTTCCTTAAGCCTTTATTGATTATTATTTCATTTTGAATTTTATCCATTTTCTAATGTGAATATTTTGCAATGTATCTACATATGACATTTATCTCATTGCGTTTATTTAATAGATTTTTATTCTCAAGTGATTTAATAATATATAGTTTTGTATAACATAATGAACTTTTAAATTTTCCACTTTAATGTGGGTGTTGTTTTTTGTTTCCTTTAGATACCAATGATATTTTGATAGGAATGTTCTATTTTTGTATTTGTAATTATTAAATGAAGAGTGTGCTGGTAAATGCACTGTTTTAGAGTATTCTTAGTACCTATATAAATTTATATTAAGCTCTATATTACGTGAGCACTGTTCATAATAAAATAAATGCCAGGGCACTCAAAATAGTAAAACCTTAAGGTCCTCTTCACCTAGATTATATATATATAGAGAGAGAACAGACAGAGAGAGATTTGCTCAATATTTATCTTTTTCTGTTATAACAAAGATTATTCTTATCAACATCTCCAGCCCAATATTTCAGTTGCTTCTATATTCACAATAGAGAACTTTTGTATTTTCAGACAAATAGTTTAAAAAAAAAAAAGTTAATCTCCTTTGGTCCAATAGATTTTGTAGTGGACTTTCAGCTTCACAATCATCAGGAGACTAAGACTTCTGATTGATCTCTGGAGATGATTTCGGAAGTGGTGTGCTTCATCAATTTTCTCATTTCCTATATTTTCTTGATATTGTTCTCAAAACTTTGTGAAGGTCCTTGGCAGACATCCCACACCTCTCTTCCCAGACAACAGAACTCTAAAATTAAGCATAAAAAGTTTAGTTAAACATCAGAATTTCAAGAAATTTTTAAAAAAAAAACCATCTTGATACGTGCAGAACATTTGAACAGAAAGTTATTTTCTTCATTTTTCTGATTTGTTTCATGCCAAAATGACAGACGATTGCAACTTTGCTGAACATGTCCTCAGCGTAGATGATATGATGTGTTATATTGGAATGATGCTGTGTAAAATTGGTGTTTTTAAATGATTTTATTGGTAGAAAGTAATGAAGAAATTTGTAGGTCTATTGATCGACAAACAAAAAAAAATACTATCCAAATTCCAAATTATTGAAAATTATGATAGAATAATTTGAAATTGTAGGCTGTCAATTCAAACAGCAGATTACATAGATAGGGTGTCCTCATTTTTACTTTTTCTTGATTACATTCAATTTTTAAAAAATGATATTCTGAAAATTGAAAAAAAAAAACTTTTTTTAACCCTTCCGGTTCCTCCCACCCAAACAGCCTCGAAACCACTTTTTGGGGGATCTGTCATCAGGAATATTTTAATCAAGATTAAATTGGAGAGTCTTCACTTAATTTTGTCAAATCTTTAAATCGAAGATTCTTTCGAAAATACATTGAATTTGATGGCCAGAAGAATTAAATTTAGATTATATAAATTTTTCATTGTTAGAATACTTGAAACAAAATTAGCAATTAAATACTGAACCAAACGAGCATAATAATTTCGGTTTGAACTAAACCAGGGTACACTTACTGTAATTAATGTAGATGTAATCTATTGGCTTTCAATTAAAGCTAAATTAAAGCTTCAAGAAAACATTTTCTTTTAAAAATTAAATTTAAATTGAGGGATCGAAAATGGCCAGTGATTTAATTGGCGGAAAGGGTACCTATCTTGTCCAGACGCTTCCTTTCTACGGATGCAACTGAGTCATTTTTGATATTTTGCCTATATGTTAATTATTCGAATACCGAAATTAGAATGAATGGGAATTGTCCTTACATTCACAAATGAAATTCATATTTATGAGTATTTCTCGTCAAAAGTTTTAATAATTTTTGATTAATCAACCCTTCATAAATACGAACGGCGATCCTTTCTATTTGTGTACGAAAAGTGGCGCAAATAAATACGAACGGCGATCCTTTATACTTACATTAAGATAACAAATTCTAAAAAGCATTTTGAATAAAATAAGTTTGAAGTCGTGATACTGTGGGTTCACATTAAATATTTAAAAACGAGCTAATTATTACTTTATTTAATAGGTACCTCACTGGAGTCCATTTTTATACCTACACTTAAAATTAAATTGAAATTTTTAAAAATAAATAGTTATCTTCAAGCTTTAAAATTAACTTTAATTGACAGCCAAGAGATTAAATTTAATAATTCTAATATAAGCAAAACATACTGGTGTATTTTTAACTAAATTATATTGATTTAAATCTAAAATTTTAATTTTTTATTTTAAATATATCATTTCTGATTGAATGACTCGTTAATTAAACAGTAGCCTAATTTCTATTTTTAAAAATCTTGAAAAAATAAAAACGCTGACAGGTTATTAGTCAAATTTTAATATTAAAACTTACCTTTACCTATTTTCAATCAATTAATAATTGCTTACTGCAGAAATTTACAAAAAAAAAAACAAAATTAATTACGGTAGTCCTTTTTTTGTTATGTAACTCGTAAGTGTCGAAAGATGACAGCTACCGGATGTTGATAGATACGCAATGTGTAATTGTGTAATCGTGCTAAAAAATTTAAATTTTTTTAGTTTTTAACAAATAGTGGAAATTAAAAATTCTTAATTTTCAGCACTTATATATTTTATAAATTTTAGTTTGAATTTATAGCCAGACATTTGAATATGCTTTCTGAATAAATAAATTTTAAAAATTTAAATTTCTTTTAAAATAATTGTAATTTAATAAGAAACAATGTGATTTTAAAACAAATTTATTTTGGTAAGTGTAAATAAAATGTAACCAGACTTTTCATTGTCGTTAGTTTGTCCATTTAAAAAAAAATTGAAAGAACAATAGCAGAGTGGAAAAAGAAAGAAAATTCCCCAAATTTAATAAAAAAAAAATGTCACAATCTTAAATTATTCTGAATTTTGAAATGAATGCCTTTCATTTTTTAAAATTTATAACAAAATCGAACTTACTTGTTAATTATTTTTTCTGAGGGGTATTTTAGACAAAAGTGCGAACAAATGTTTGGCCGAGTTTGTCTAAAAATCTCAAAAAAAAAAAATCAAAAAATTTTTGTAATGGTTAGTTAGGTAATTCCGAAACGTATAAAGTTGCACCATTTATGATAATTCTTCAAATTTAATTAAAACAAACTTTTTATCGTGGTTTTTTGAAGTTTCAGTTATGAAAATGTTTTTATTTTCTTGAACTGTACTGGTGTTAATACATATCGTTATCATGAATTGCTTAATGCACCTACGGTCACAATTAATTCAAAAATTAAAGATTTAAAATAAAAAGATACTTTTAAAATGTTGATGGAATTACTTGCAAACAGGCTGTTAAATTTTAGAAACGTAAGATTGAAATTGCGTTATGTTTTGCCAGAACGCTTGCTAACTATAGAATCATTTTGACCCTTGGAACACCGTATAAGATTTGAACATCGTACTTTATAACTTTGAACATATTTGCACAAATAATTAATTACTTTTCATGTTTTAAACATATTTTTGGTGAAAATTTTTATTAATTTTTGTTTATAGACAGTATAATCATCAATTCTTAACTAAAAGGAAAAAACAAATACAGTTCTTTAAAAGATTTTAAAAATATTTTTAAAACTTTATACATTATTTATAATAAAAAAATAAAAAAAAACGAAAACAATTATTTTATAATTTTATTAGTAATCAAAAAAAAATTTTTTTTTTTTTTCAGACTATAATGTCTAATTTTTATTATTCCAACAATGGTAATTAAAAGCTTATCAAATTAAATTATATCAAAGTTTTATTGCATTTTTTATATTTCTATTCGGAGCAGATTTTGGTATCGATGTCTCATAATTTTAAATAAAAAAAATACATGATTTATATTTCCCAGGTTCTGCGTTTTAACTAATAAAACAAAAATTCCAGAAAATTAAAATTCATTAAAATTTCATGAATTTACTTGAAGGGGGGGTAACAGACTTTAAAAAAAAATTGTTTCATCAAAATTTTAAGAAGGTAATAATTTCAAAAATAATTTTATTCATTTGTTAATGAATACTGAAAGTTTCATTAAAATCCGACAAATATTTGATTTTTGCGAGAATTTCCTAATGTGTTCAGAAACGAAAAAAGTGAGTGAAGAAAAAAAATGACGTAATCAATTATAGCATAGACGTAATATTTTAACCACGCTAACTCCAAATCAAAAACAAAATTTTCTGACAAAATTTCGAAAATGTTAAAAAGCGATTAAAAAAATTTTATAAAATAATTAAAATTTACTTTGATCTTTCACCTCTTCATAATATTATAAACGTTTTTGGATAGAAAAATTTCCTTTATTAAGTTTTTAACGCTTTTTAAACTTTTTTTATGATGGATTTTTGTGACGTAATGGAGGTACCTACTTTATTATATATTTTTGAATTTTTATTTTTGGTTATCGAAAATAAGAAAATAAAGATGCAATAGGTGGTAATTTGTTTGCAAAAATATATAGTTATAGCTAGTATTATTTTAATCTCCTTTTTGGGTTGTAAATGACTATTTTTTAAACAATTTTTCCTCTTCGGACAGAAATAATCTTTTTAAACTAAACTTATGATATATTTATTCATATTCATTAGAAAAAATTTTCTGTCCATTTACGATTAATTTTAAAACAAGTAGTTTGATACTCAAAAATTTGAATGTGTTGATCGACAAACAAAAAAATAAAATGTCTTTTCCAAATTAGACTAATTTAGGTGGGCACTATCGGTCAAACAACAATTAGAAGATTATCATTTTACTTAATGAATGTGATTACATTCAATTTTAAAAATGATATTCTGAAAAATTGAAAAAATAAAACTTTTTAACCCTTTTAGGTTCCTCCACCCAAACAACTCGAAACCACTTTTGGGGGATGTTTGTCATCGGGAATATTTTAATCAAGATTAAATTGGAGAAGTCTTCACTTATTTGTCAAATCTTTAAATCGAAGATTATTTCCGCAAATGCATTGCATTTGATGGCCAAGAAAATTAAATTTAGATTATATAAACTTTTTTATTAATTGAAATTCTTTAAACAAAATGTAATTAAATGAACAAACTAAAAAGCGCAATTGCCTCTTAAATATTTTTAACAAATTTTCTCTGCCTTTGCGAAATGTACCTCCACTCATTTTTCGTAAACTTTGTAAGTGTTTTGAAAAATAATGATTTCTTGAAGGTTTTATTATAAGTTTTAATTGAAAGTTAAATGATTAAATTTCCTATTTCCAGTAAATGCAAAATATACCTTTAATTGTATTTTCAACAGAAATTATATTGATTAGAATATAAAAATTTTCAATTTTTTTATTTCAATTTTTCGGTCATTTTTGAGCGATTGTTACATTTTATTTTTCACTGTTTTTGATTATTTTGTGGAAGTTAAGAAGAAGAAACAATTTGTCACTACCATTTAACATTATAAATTTAATAAATCGTTATCAATTTCCTCCCACCGTTTTTGTAGTGTTTCGTTTCGTTTAATAAATTTTAAAATCGGAATAAAAGTACTGTTAATTATAAACAATTACAATTAAAACAGTGCACACAAAATATTGAAAAGGGATTGCAAGCATAAATTTAATATCAAACTGGTAAAAAAATTTAAAAAATAAGCAGTAATGAATTAAACTTAAGTTTCAATGAATTAGGTTTTATTTAAAGTAAATCTTGATAGGTTTGAGGAAATAAATGAGCTGGGTTTGAGGATTACAGGAGAAAAAGCTACTAGGAAAAGGAAGATGTGGAAGGCCTTGATTGTCTACGTTCAGAGGACGGCACATTGAAAGAATAAAATCAGTAGTAAGTTAAAAATAAAAAGTGCATAATTTTTTTTTTTTTGTTAAATATTGATTATACAAATTTAATTTTATCAGATAATATATTTTAAAATGTGTATAATGTATAAATGTGTGTGTATGTATACATATGTGTGTGTGTACATATATATTGTGTGTGTGGATTTTCGTTTAATAAATTTGTGGCACAAAGGAAGCCAGATGCCTTTGGGGGCTATAAAACAGTTAACTTTCAGCCATTGTCCTAAACTTGTGACATATCCGTGCAATTAGGTCAGTAATGTTTTCTTCCTGACCACTGGCAATACTTTCTCTATGCCCAACACAGAAATAGCACGTTAATTGTTTGATCGTTACATTTATTTTTTGTTTAATTTCTTAAATAAGTTAAATAAAGAAATAATTTAGTCAGTGCCAATTAATAGTGTAGATACAATGAATCGTTATCAATTTCCTCCAGCCTTTTTTGTACTCTTTCTTTTCGTTTAATATAAATTTTAAAATCAGAATAAATAAAAAGTGCTATTAATTATGAACAGTACAATTAAACAGTACACACAAAATATTGAAAAGGTGAAGGGATTACCAAGCACCCAAAATTTTAATATCAAAATGATAAAAAAATTAAAATAAATAAATAAATAAAGCAATTAACTAAGTAGGCTAACGTGTTAAAGATTAAAAAATATTTTTAAATAATTAAAATACTTTAATCTTTTCTCTTGATAATAACAGAAATATTTTGACGGGAAAAGTTCGTTTTATTACGTTTAAGGTATTTTTTTTTTACTTTCCTTCATTGAATGTTAAAAATACCTTCTCTCTCTCTGTCTGTCTGTCTCTCTCTCTCTCTCTGTCTGTCTCTCTCTCTCTCGGATACTGGTCCCGTCTTGTTTGCTCGCGCTTGGCAATCACTCCGCGGTTTGTTGTGTTTCGGAACTCATTTTTCGCATTAATCATAAAATGAGTAAAATGATTTGAGTTCAGCAGATACATTTGCATAGAAATAGTGATGTTTTGAAAAATTTGGAGGAAAAAAAGGGCTTCGGGGAATTAAAACAAAAATTTCCCATATTAGGTTCAATTCGATTAGTTGGTCAATATTTTCTGCCGGCTCCGCCCACTTCCTTATAAATAAAGCTTGCGGGCGACATGAGACGATTCATGAATATTCCTTGAAAGAAACATGGATAACGAATATCTTTATTTCAAACATGGTTCTCAATTTTGTGGAAGATAAAAATGAGGAAGAAAGAAATCCTCTCAGGGAAATTTTTCCTGACACGTTGGCCGGGCGGGCCTTGGCACTCTTGACCATTATTCTGACCCCCAGCCGGAGCTGTTCGGGGGCTTAGTAACCGAATCTGATTTTGGTTCGGCGGTACCAGAAGTGACCAACAGCGTTTCGGCCACCCCTCGACAAGGACCCAGAAAAAGAGGTCGGCCACGAAGAACGAACTCATTCCCGCTGGAAAACCCAGTCGAAAATGTGATGAGTTATTTTATTTACTTATTTTATTTTTAGTCTAAGGGTGGTTAATTTATTTTACACTCTGTTAAAATTAAATATATAATAAATAAGATATTAAGGTTCCGTTTTTTTTCAGGAGTTATATCATCATCATAGATATGATAACCGGTCCGATAACTTTTGTTATTCATTTACAGTCGAACGAAGAAAAAACGTACCAGGCCAGGTCGAAAAGGCACAACACAACCCACCGAAGAACGAAGGAAAGAGATGACAATGCTTTTGGAAGGTCTTCGAGAATTGGTCCCTGCTGTAAGGGACGATAAGAGCTCGAGAGAAAATCGTGAGGCAACAAAATACCTCAAGGAGGAAAAGTCTGTTTTTCTTTCGTGAAAAAGGCATGTAACTTTAGAAGAAAGAAGCGAAAAATTAGAAGCCGAACTAGCTTCGGGCCCAAATGGTAAGAAATATTTCCAGGTTCTATCATATTTTTTTTTTCTTTCTTTTTTTTTTTTTATTTAGCTACACAGTCCACACCTTTGGATATCTAAAATGAAAATGTCCTAGCTAGCTTTTTGTTATATTTCGTTTCTGAAGGTTGCCGTTTATCTCATTCGTTAACATGGAGGTATCGTAATTCGTTTACTACAGTGCGACCGGTGTTCCTGAAATAATTCTTACGCACACTTGGGGCCGTAGACATGTTTTAGCGGAGTAGCAAATCATCTGTCATGTATGGCGATGTTATGACGTCATTTGGCGAAACCTTCTGCCAATCAGAAAACTGCAACAGTTTCTTTCTTTTCATGTTATATTTTTATTAAGAGAAAGATCAAAAACGTTTTTAATTTGACTTTTAAAAAATTTTAAATCCCCTGCTAACATTTTCGAAATTTTGATAGAAAATGTTGTTTTATTGAGTTAGCGACTAAAAAAAATATTACGCCTTTATTACAAGAGGTTACGTATTAATTATGTGTACAACCACTTTTTTCGGTAACAAGCACGATGAAAAATTTTGAAAATTCTCGCAAAATCAAATATTCAGATTTGAATGTAACTTTCAGCACTCATTCTGATGAATGAAATTATTTTGAAATTATTTTTTAAAATTTCTTGGTGAAAATATTTTTTAATTCTGTTGCCCCCTGCGTAATCCATGAAATGTTAATAAATTTTTAATTATATAAATTTTTTATTAAGTTAAATGCAGGACTCAGTGAGGCATATAAATCATCTATGTTTTATTCTAAAGTGGACAACCTGGCCGAAAATCTGCTCCGAAAAGTAAGAAAAAATGCAATAAAACTCTGATATAATTTAATTTGATAAACTTTAAATTGCTGGAATAAATAATAATGACTAAGGACATTATAGTCTGAAAGAAAAAAAATTTTGTTTACTAATAAATTTTTGAAATAATTATTTTATTTTTATATTTTTTATTATACTAATTCATAAAAGTGTTAAAAATGTTTTAAAAACCTGTTATAAAAACGTTGTTGAATTTCTTTTTTGCCAAATTGATTATTATATTGCCTATCGAAAATTGAGAGATTTTAATAAAATCATTAAACATTTTACTTTTAAGATAATTAAAAAAAAAAATTTGGAAATTTTATTAATTACGGTGTTCCATAGGGTCATAAAAGTTTCCGTGGGGTCGTATTGTTTTTGAAGTTAACAAGTGTTTGGATGAATTCCCCTTACATCTGAAAATAAACAAACCAAACTTTGATTCTAATTTCATTTCTTTTATTAGAATTAAAATTATTCTAAAGAAATTTAATTTTTCAGAAACTTTATATTAATAATGTAAGATAAATATGTAATATCTAAACATAAAAATATTTAATAAATAACATAACATAGTTCGGTTATTTTTAATTTAATTATTTCTTTTAAAAGAAATTTAAATTCTTATTTATTGACATATTTTATTTTTATTTATTGGAAAAGCATATTTTATTTTTATTTATTCGGAAAGCATATTTTATTTTTATTTACATTGAAAGCATATTTTATTTTTATTTATTCGGAAAGCATATTTTATTTTTATTTATTTATTCGGAAAGCATATTTTATTTTTATTTATTCGACATATTTTATTTTATTTATTCGGAAAGCATATTTTATTTTTATTTATTGACATATTTCATTTTTATTTATTCGGAAAGCATATTTCATTTTATTTATTCGAAAGCCTATTTCATTTTTATTTTATTCTGACCTATTTCATTTTTATTTATTCGGAAAGCCTATTTCATTTTTATTTATTCGGAAAGCCTATTTCATTTTTTATTTATTCGGAAAACCCTATTTATTTTTATTTATTCGGAAAGCCTATTTCATTTTTATTTATTCGGAAAGCCTATTTCATTTTTATTTATTCAGAGCTATTTTATTTTATTTATTCGACCTATTTTTATTTTTATTCGGAAAGCATAGTCTGGCTATAAATTAAACTAAAATTCTATAAAATATTATACTTGCTGAAAATATTATGTTAAATTTTAATTTTACTATTTAGTTAAAAACAACAACAAAAATTTAAATTTCCAAATATTACACAAGCATTTTTACACGAATTTTTGTCTTTTTATTCGCCATCAAACGTCATTCACACCTGCCATGTACGTAATTTATCGCCTGAATAGCGCTGACAAGAGGGCTACTATTGATAAGAGTGATTTATTTTTCGTAAATTTCCCGACGATATGTAATTCTTGTTTGAAATCGGAAAAAACTAAGTTTCAATTACTGTAAAAATCAACTGATAACGTGTCAGAAGGTATATTTTATTTTTTGTGCAAGATTTTTAAAACAGAAATTGTACTGTTTTATAAGTGTGTTGATTACTCAATAATGGCATTGATTAAAAAAAAAATTTTCCAGCAGGTAAATTTGTGATTCCGAGCAATATAATTTCGGTTTGAACCTAAACCAGGGTATTTGCTTACAGTAATTAGTAAATTTAATCTCTTGGCTTTCAATTAAAGCTTCCGAAAAACATTTGTTTTAAAATTAAATTTAAATTGAGGTATCGAAAATGAGCAGTGTTTTTTTTTTGTAGGTACCTAATTTTATTTTTTTATTTTTAGGTGTGTGTCCTTGTTATATGGGAAGAAGAAAGCGTGCGTTATGCTTGGGACCTTCCCAAATGATGGTGAAAAGGCCATCTCGGTACACCTCCGTGATGAGAATGTTGATTAAAGCAGACAGCCTAGAATCGTTTCGCCCCGGATCACCCAGAAGTCCTGGCCAGTCTTCTGATGAGAAACAAATCCCGGTGTCGAAGTGAAAGTCCATTTTATCTTCTGGCTAACTAAAAGCACACGACCAACGAATTTTTTTTTTTTGAATCGTCTCAGTATGAATTGTTGCTTTTCGGTGTTTTTTCTTCAGAAATGTCTGAAAGAATATCTGGAACCCTATGGAAAAGCCACAGGTATCAGGAAATCTCCTATTGAACCAAGGAGATCGATTTTTTCCAACTATTCGTTTGGAAATTGAAGGTCCCTATCGTGAATACGGGGACAGTTACAGGGAACCGTTGAAATATTGTCTTTCACTCGAATCATGACATTTTTAATTCTATTTTCTATTTGTCTGAACAATCTTTCTCTTACCTTGAAAACGGGTCTTAATAAAAAAAATTATTTTAAATATAAATCTCGTTTTGTTGTATTTAGTTATCTTCTGTTATTTGTGTCGATTTAATAGATTTTCACAGGTGAATTCTAGTAACTTTTTATTTTGTTCATTGACTCTTCTTCATTGCCGAAGAGACGTTGAAAATGTGAGAAAATTTCCCTAACCTCGACCATTTATTGAATTGGGGTGGGTTCGACCCCTCCGTATGCGAGAACCTTCCTTTTCTTTTATAAGGGTTAAATAGTAAAATTTTATTTATTTTTTTTTTTGGCGAAAAGGCATTGCATTTACGGGATTTTTATTTCCTGGATATTAGCGCGGCCAAAAAAGAAAAAAAAAGTACTTTGGTTAATAAACTCCCTCAAAATGTAAACAAAACCCTTGACAATTATGTAACCACCCTTTCAAGAAATCTTTTTAATAGTTTAAAAACAAGAATCTACTGAAGAAAATAGTTTGAATAAATGAAAAAAGGTTACATTTTCCAATTAATGATAAAAACGTTTTTTGTTACTCCTTTCGAAGTTGGTTGGAAATAATTTGGTTTTGAGAAATTCGTTCAGAGAATTCAGCTCGAAACAATGACGTGCAACGGAACGTTCTATATACATTTCGGAAATCGAAGAAAAATTAACAAATCACAATGAGAAATGTCTTAATTCGTAATTTCTCATTAATTTATGATAACAGTCTCGAAAAATTTTATTAAAGATATTAAATATTCTAATTTTATTAAAGAAAAAAATAATTTATTACAATGAATTAAAAAAAAAAACTGATATTCTGCTCGTCTTACAACAATTAGAAAATATTCCGCAATTTTACTAACTATATTCAGTGTTTTATTCTAAATCCTTAAATTTAGAAAACCTGGATGTCATCTGCCCACCCCGCCTTTTTGTTTTCCAAAACCTTGAATGGTGCTTATAAACTTCCGTGAAAAATTTTTGACCCTATTTAAACTTTAAAACTACGATAAGAATAAATCAATATTATTTTTCTTAAATGACAGAATCCTATTTAAAAGGAATTTATAGGATTCCACCTGTAATTTTTCTATTTCATACATGCATATAATTTTTTTAGTACTCTAAACATAATTTTTTACTTGGTGCACATATTTGAATTGCTAACGCTACTTTTTATTTTTCCTTAAATTAACAACCTACCAAGATAGAGAAAATTTACTAAAGAAAAGTTGTTTGTCATCAATCGAACCTGTATTTTCTAACGAACAGACAGAAACATGATACAGGTTTGATTGCAGTAACAGGTACAAACTTTCTTAAGTAATTCTCGGTCTTGGCTGGTTATGAATTTCAGTTAAAGAAAAAAAGCTTAAAAGATAGTCGCTTGACTCCAATATGTCTACCAACAAAATAATGTATTATATATATATATATATATATATACACACAAATTTTGTTAAAAATCAACAAGGTTCTAAGAATTCTATTGTTTTGGACCGATAACCTTCTTTTCAATATAACAAGAAGCAAAGTATAGGAAAAAAATTGTTAAACAACGCCTATTGGCCTTAAATCACTGAAAATGCCTGCCCAATATCTATATATCTATCTATCTCTCTCTCTCTCTCTATATATATATATATATATATATATATGAAATGATTTGTTTTTGAACATTATTTTTATATCGATACTTTCGTATTTAGTATTCTGTTTTAAATTATTATATATTGATATCTACTGGCGTACAGTTATTTACGATAAACTTTTTTTACGAAAATGTATGTCATTCGGCAGGATTCGAACCTGCGACCCCTATCCACATAGAGCTACCATGTGATCGCGTCTTCTAGACTATTCTGATTTATTTTGTTATTTTTTTATAAAATTTTTGCAAATATTATTTATTTTCACATACTTCTTTTTTTTAACTTCAAACAGAATGATCGAATGTCGAAGAAAAACCAAACATAAAACCACGAATTTGTTCGCCAAGGGAGTCAATTTTAGGCTCGAAACACGTGTATGTATATATATATATATATATATATAATGACAAAAAGTGAAAACATATCCAGAAATGATTTTCTACCAAAAAGTACACACACTGAAAAAAAAAACGCAATACAAGCATAATCAATATATTTACGTCACCCTCATCTCACGGCGAGGACATATTATTAGCAAAGAAGAGTTTGTAATCGTCATCGTTTTGTCGCTTCGTCGGTGAAAAAAAAAAAATCTTTTCTGTTAAATTACAATACATAGTCTAATGTTTCAAAATTTCTTGAAAATATGCTTAATTTTAGGAGTTCTGTCTGTTTTTGAAGAGGCGTGGGATGTCTGCCAAAGACCTTCAAAGTTTTCAGAGATCAATATCAAGAAAATATACAAGATGAGAAAATTGATGAAGCGATTTGACTACTCGAATAAACTCCCTGATATCAGTCGGAAGTCCTGACGGCAGTCCTCTGATGATTGGGAAGAGGACATCAATGTTGAGGGCGTGTTCTGATCTTGGCTTAGCTGGCCACGACCAACAGCAACGTTCTCCAATAAACTGGTCCCTGCAGTGAGTGATGACAAAAAGCCCCTCAAAAATGAGTCGGTGAGACAGAGTACCTAAAAAAAAAAAAAAAAAGAGAAAGAGACGCAAGCACAAGCCAGGCCCTTCAGATTCAAGTAAAGAAATGGATTTTTATTAATAAATTTTCCCTTTTACTTCCATTCCTTTGAATGTTCGTATGCTTTTTAATATTTCTGTCTGTCTGTCTGTCTGTCTGTCTGTCTCCCTCTCTCTGATGACATTAAGTTTATTTCAAATCAGCTTCTAATCTCACCTTATCAAATCAGATTGACTATAAACACAGAAGGAGTAAATAGACACAGAGTTGAGGCACTGATATCAAGAATGTCATTTTTAAAGCAGTTGCCAACTTGACATTTTCAAATCTGATCAGATTTACAGGAGTAAATAGATGATGTATTCAGAATTGATATCAGAAGATCATCTTTGAAATCAGCCGCCAATTTTATCTTATCAATCAGGTTTACTATGATGTCATGAGTAAACAGATACTTAGAGCCAGAACGGATGATATCAAAGGATATCTTTGGAAATCAGCTACAAACCTGATCTGTTCAAGTTGAAAAAAAAACAGTAAGTTATGCAATGTTAACTTTTCCATTCCAAATAAGCACAACTATTTGATTACCCACTAACTCAAATCAAAAACCAGATTTTTTAACAAAATTTCTAACGTGTTAGAAGAGATTAAAAATTCTTTTTTCAATAATTAAAAAAATACTTTGATCTTGCTCTTGATAATAACAGAAACATTTCGATGAAAACGTTTCATTTTTTAGCTTGTGTAAATTATTTTTTTTTATTTATATTGTGCTATTTTTTGGCGATTTGGTGGAGATACCTACAAAAAAAGTTCATTTAAAATCGGCTGCCAAATTTAACTCATCAAATTAGTCAGTTTTTTTTACAAATAAGCAGAGTTGCAAATTGCTCCTTATCGAAGGGTCATTTTTTATTACAGTTACCGATATGAACTTTCCAATTAAAACAGAGGTAAAATAGATGAAGTTGAGAATTGAGGATGTCAAGGAGGTATTTGAAATCTGGCACTGCAAAGTGGCTCAGAAAATCAGTTACTATTAAAATAGAGTCAATAGAAATCAAGTTGAAATTGATAACATCAAGAAGAGGTCATTTGAAATCAGGTGCCAATTTGATCACGCCAAATGAATCGGATTTGCAATTTATTCATGGGGGTTAGTCATTGATGACAAATCTAAATGAGGATAGTCATTTTAGAAATCAGCTTAGATTTTTAAATTTTAGAGCTTAGCAAATCAATCAGAGTTATTAATAAGACAGGAGTAAATTTATACTGAGCTGAAAAATTATTACATTCAGAAGGTCATTTTTGAAATCGGTTGTCCAATTTGATCTATCAAATTGATTAGATTTCTATTAAGACAGGGTAAATTGTTACTGATGTTATCTGGGTCATTTATCAACAATTTAGTCTATCAAATTGATCAGATTTACATAAAAAGTAAAGTAGATAATAATGTTGAGGAATGATGCTCTCAAGGTCATTTTTTAAATCGAATGCGAATATGCTCGTACCAACGAAATCAGATTTACCTTTAAACAGGCGTAAATACATAGCCAGTTGTACAAAGATTGATGATAAGAATGTAATCTTGTCAATATGACCACATGAAATTGACCAGATTTCCAATTAAGACAGGAATAAATTGATACCAAGTTTAGAATTTTTTATATCCAAAGGGAGTCATTTTTGATAAGCTTCCAATTCGACTTTATCAAATCATTCAGACTTATGATAAATAGAGGTAAATACATACTGATTTGAGGAATTGATATCAAAAGAAGAAATTTTTAAATCCGTGGCCAATTTGACTTTGAGTCAATCAGATTGCTAACAAAGGAGTAAATTGATACTGAGCTAAGAATTGGTATTAATAAGAAAGTTGTTTTGAAATCCTTTGTCAGTTTGACTTTTACGTAAATGCGATTATTTATTAAGACAGAAGAGTAAATAGGCACTGAGTTAAGAATTGATGTTATCGTGTAGGTCATTTTTGAAAACAACTACATTTGATGTTTATCAAATCAATCAAATTTACTCTTAAAACGAGGAGTAAATAGATACCTTTCAGAACGGATGACATCCAGGAGGTTATGTTTTTAAATCAACTGCCAATTTGACCTTATCAAATCGATCAGATTTACTAGACAGGGAGTAAATAGGAATTGTACTGAGAATTGATGTTATCAAAGTTCATATTATTTGAATTCAGCTGTCAATTTGATCTTATTTAATTGATCAGATTTTATTGAATGAGAATAAATAATGCAGTTGAGAATTGATGATATCAGAGAGGTCATTTTTTTAAATCCACTGCCAATTGGAAGTTATGAAGTGTTGATCTGATTTACAATTATGACATGTGTAAATAGATACCAAGCTGAGATATCAAGGAAGTCATTTTGGAATCAACTGACAATTATGTATCAGATTGATCAGATTTACTAAATTCAGGTGTAAATTGATAGGAGTTGAGCATTGATAACATCAACATGGTGATACTTTTACAAATTGAACTTATCAAATCGATCAGTTTTACAAATAAAGCAAGGGTAAATAGATGATGAGTTGAAAATTGATGATATCGAGAAGGTTATTTTTTCATCATGCCAATTTGAATAGCAAATCAATTAGATTTTATTTACTATTGAACTGGAGTAAATAGATACTTTGAGTTCAGTATGACCTCAAGGACATATTTGATATCAGCTGCCAATTTGAAGATCAAAATCTGATCAGAATTTTACTATTAAGAAAAAGTAGATAATGCAGTTGTGTGGTAGTAAAGTCATTTTTTAAAAATCAGCTGTAATTTGATCGTATCACATCACTCAGATGTACTTATAAGATAAGAGGGTAATAGATACAGAGTTAATTCATATGACATCAAGTTTATTTTTGTAATCAGCTCCCAATTTTACTTCATCAAATCAGTCAGGTTTACAATTAAGGCAGGAGTAAATAGGTAGTGAATTTGAGAATTAGTGATATCGAAAGTCATTTTAAATTAAGCTGATACTTTGAACTTATCATCGATCGGGTGCGGTACAAGACAGGAGAAAATAGATAATGCGAAATTGATGATGTCACAGGGTCTCTTTGAAAATCAGCTCCAATTTTATCATATCAAATCGATCAGATTTCAAGTCACGAGTAAATAGATACTAGAGATGAGAACTGATGATATCAAAAATGTCATTTTGAAATCGACTGCAAATTGATCATCAAGTTGATCAGATCTTGATTACATAGATATTGGCAGGCTGAGGTGTTGGCGTATCAGGAAAGTCATTTTGGAAATCGGCTGCCAATTTGATTTTATCAAATCGATCAAATTTACTATTGGCTAGATGAAATAGATACCAAATTTTATAAGGAATATTGAGTCAGTTCAAATATTCTAGAGATACCATAACCTTTCAACTTGTGAAAGCCAGTATTTCAAATCACTTCAACTATTTTATAAACATCAAAGTTACAGATTGTAGTTCCTTTTTACATATCGGTTGCCAATTTGATCTTGTGTAAGACCTTTCAGACGTGCTCCCGAAAAGGAATACAGCGTAAAATGATCAGTTGAAGGAGAATGGAACACCGCCAGAATGACAAGTAGTTGTTATAGGGTACAATAACAATAATAAACATATAGGCAAGCCACAGATTTTGGAAGATGAAACTGTCAATGAATACTGCTTACTTCTAAGACTTTCTGTTGCTAGCCTTCCCACGGGCAGATGGGCACATGGTCATTTTTAGTGGGTATTTCCGGCCACATATAGCCGGGCCAAAAAAATTCTGTTTTTCGGTCGTGGTTCTACCCACCGTAGCGGAACCACGACTGAGTTCTCGCAGCCGGAGCGGGGGAGGCGGACCCGTGTCATAGAGCGATCGGGCAATTGCATAAGAGCTTTCCATTTGTACTGCCTGCTCGTTATCGTCTTTATAAAGTGAAACATTTATTCTCGGCGATGGCAGGATATTCCACCATAACACTTTTCCCCGGGCTAAATTCTTCCTAAATTTTGCTCTTAATATTTTTCTCTTGTGGGATTTGGACATAGCCGTTTAGTCCTTTCCTTTTCTGTTACTTCTTCTCCTGTCCGTCCCTGTGTCTTTACTTGGGAGAATCAGTAGTTCTTTAATGAGCTTTACTTCCATCGGTACTCCATTGTTAGCGAGTGGTTTAATCTGGAATGTCCTCTTCGTCATTAGTATCTGGTCATTTGTAACAGTTTTGATACTTATCAGGGTCTCAATAGTTTATGTGTCTTTTACAGACAAACTTCTCGCAGTATAGATGACTCTACGATTTTCTGTTACCCTAAACCGTCTTCCCAAGTACTTTCCAGTTTGATAGTTTTTTTTAAAGAAGACCTTGTCACCTTCTCTTTGAAAGATTTAATATCGAGTTGGTTTTATAAAACTCTTCTTTTTCTTTGCTAACGGCTATCAGATATTGATCGAATGTTTCTCGCGTACATGACCTCAACAGGCGACAAATTTCCGTAAATGTTGATTCGGTGTAATTCTATAAACTGCATCGAAATGTTTGAATATTCTTCGGTATCGATCACATAAGCTTTTCTCACTTGCTCTTCGTATATCGACAAACCTTTCTACCTTTGAACGAACTTCTTGTCCTTAGACGCCGTTAAACCATGCACAAAAATTAGACGTTTAAACATATCTTCCTTAGTCTTTAATTTGCGAAACGTTTCTGAAGTTGCTTTCCCAGCGTACGCAACAAAATCTTCGTCCCTTTTCTTTCACGATATTTAAGCATTTATACCGGGTATGAAACAAAAAAGGCATCCCGTTCATAAACATTTTGATAATATTTCAACCGTTTCGTCAAACATAAAAATCTCTTCTGGTTTCTTTGGCAAACAAGTTCGTGTGTACTTTGCTGAGCACCGATTTTTTGTAATAAAAGCATAATTTTTTTCTTCATCAGTCCCGCTGATTTTTTGGTAATATACGTACAAAATTGCAATTTTTTACAGATTGTAGTTATCTTTTTTTATATAGTGTTTGATTTGATCTTATTGAACCTTTCAGACTGATATATCCCGAATACAGTATAAAATGATCAGTTGAAGAATGGAACTCCACCAGAATAAGAAATACAGATTTATTGTACTATAAAGTACAGTGTAATAATAAACATATAGGCAAGCAACGGGTTGGAAGGTCATTGCTATCGAATAGTGAAAATGCCTTCGCCTAGACACTTTCAATGTTATTTTCGTAGAATACAAAATTGGTACAAGGCCAAAAAAGGAAGAGATAGAAGAAGTTATTCTCACTGAAACTATCTACCTTACCTAGCTAAACACTATCACGACCCATTCACTCATTACAATTTGCACATTCTCTAGAAGTTACCACCCTCCCAATCCTTCATACACCACAATACTACAAACTTACAAGGGACACCAAAAAAGGAGGAAAAACCCATGACAATAAAAATGAATTTATATACAATATAATGAATTTAAAACATTTAATGAAAGATGAAATGACGGAGAAGGATGAACTGAAAACAAAATTAAAAATACAACAATTTTTTACTAGAATAATAAACAATGTTATTAAAAAGGAGCCCGTCCATCCCAGAAAATGAGTGGTCGCTGTGTATTCCGCCAAACGGTGAAATCAGAGAAGCACACGCAGTAGAGAGTTGGGGGAATAAAATAATTAATGGAATGGGACAATAAAAGGCTGAACCCGCCAAGATAAAAGGAGGCCAAAACAAACTGAGGTGGTTAGGATTCTCGACTTGGATCATAAC
>JBBBDQ010014930.1:0-14212 GCA_037127315.1 Ascarosepion bandense
AGAAAATTGGAACTGATATCAAAATGCTCTCGTAGGAGCTCGTCAATTTTCAACATGGTAACAATTTACTCCTTTGTTAAAAGTAAATCTGATTGACTTGATAAAGTCAAATTGGCAGCTGATTTTAAAAAAATCACTCTATTGATATAAATTCTCAACTTGATATTAATTTACTCCTGACTTAATTGGTAATCTCATGGACAAGATAAAGCTCTAATTAGCAGCTAATTCTATAAATGAACTTCTTGATATCATCAGTTGTCAACTCGGTTTGTATTTTCTCCGGTACTAATAGTAAATCTGATAGATTCGATGAGGTCAAATTGGCAGCTGATTTCAAAAATGATGTCAGGAGAATTTTCATCAAAGTGAGAGAAGCAATACAAATAAAACAAAAAAAACAACCACAAGACAAAAAAAATCCCAAAAAGCAAAAAACCAATTTGGCAGCACATCTGATATTAGATAAAAAAAAATGCAAAACTTTCATATTTTTACTCTTAGGTGCAAAATAAAAGAGTGAATTATAATTTTTTTGCAATAATGCAATAAATGTGTTTGCGGTTCAAAATTTGCCTCACAGTTTAATGAAACCTCCCTAATGTCTGTTAGGCACCAAAGAAAAACCAATAAATTTAATGAAACCTCCCTAATGTCTGTTAGGCACCAAAGAAAAACCAATAAAATTGAAATAGTTAAAGTGGTATTCAAGTTAAGAGGAATTTTAATTCGCCTCTAAGAATTCATTTAAATTCAATACAAATGATGACAGGACAGGCAAATAAAGCGAAGGAGATTTTGGACGTTTTTAAGCTTCGTCCATTTCTTGATGGAAGCAGAACATTGAAATGAAAATGAAAGTGATGAAGAAATTAAAAAATGAAACTTTAGAATTCATCGCTTCAGTTATATTATTCACTGAATGACCAAATGTCACTTGTAGGATAAGAATCTCCATTACTAGAGATTCTCTCTCTATACATATATATCTATACATATCATTATGAATTAATTGTACATTGCAACATGTAAATTTCTATGTTTCGAGATAGATTCTCTTCATCAGGCAATGCTTGATAATGGTTGTACAGATGATTTACATTAAAATACAAAAACCTTCAGTTTGCTGTTTCTTTCAACTAATCAGAGTGAAGACTCATTTTGGAATTTGGCCCCAAAGAATACATACTTTTTCTCTTCCCTTATCTTTTCTTTTCCCTCCTTTATGGTCAAGATGTCAACTTGCCTTTAACTTAATCTCATCACTTTCCTTTTTTCATTTTTGCTTAGTTTTGTCTTTGATGTGATATGCCCATTTAGTACCAAGGCTGTCCTTTTCATTTTCTTATCATTTTTTTGGTCTCCTAGTTGTAATTTTCTCAGAAATCTTTGATTTATAAGTAAAAATATTTTTAACTTAATTTCTGCTATCATTATACCATCTTTCTAATATCTATTTATTTTTGTAAAGCTTTTTTTATAAATAGAATTTTTTTTTATATATAAATAATTTTATGTTTTAATTTATTTTATTTTGATAGTTTGTCAGTAATTATTTTCCTTAAGCCTTTGTTGATTATACGCATGTTATTTCATTTAGATTTTATCCATTTTCTAATGTGAATATTTTGCAATGTCTACATATGACATTTATCTCATTGCGTTTATTTAATAGATTTTATTCTCTGATGATTTAATAATATATAGTTTTTTGTATAAACATAATGAACTTTTAGAATTTTCCACTTTAATGTGGGTGTTGTTTTGTTTCCTTTAGATACCAATGATATTTTGATAGGAATGTTCTATTTTTGTATTTGTAATTATTAAATGAAGAGGGGTGTGCTGGTAAATGCACTGTTTTAGAGTATTCTGTAGTACTACCTATATAAATTTATATTAAGCTCTATAATATTCATTATATTGAGCACTGTTCACCCGTAAAATAAATGCCAGGGCACTCAAAATAGTAAAACCTTGAGTCCTCTTCACTGGAGATATATATATATATATAGAGAGAGAGAGAGAGACAGACAGAGAGAGAAATTTGCTCAATATTTATCTTTTTCTGTTATAACAAGATTATTCTTATCCAACATCTCCAGCCCAATATTTCAGTTGCTTCTATATTCACAATAGAGAACTTTTGTATTTTCAGACAAATAGTTTAAAAAAAAAAAGTTAATCTCCTTGGTCCAATAGATTTCCTTGGTGGACACTCAGCTTCTTCTGATATCAGAGGACTAAGACTTCTGATTAGATATAAGGAGATGATTTGGGTAATGATCGAATAGCTTCATCAATTTTCTCATTTCCTATATTTTCTTGATATTGATTTCTCAAAACTTTGTGCAGAAGGTCCTTGGCAGACATCCCACACCTCTCTTCCCAGACAACCAGAACTCCTAAAATTAAGCATAAAAAGTTTAGTTAAACATCAAATTTCAAGAAATTTTTAAAAAAACCATCTTGATACGAGTACAGAACATTTGAACAGAAAGTTATTTTCTTCATTTTTCTGATTTGTTTCATGCCAAAATGACAGACGATTGCAACTTTGCTGAACATGTCCTCAGCGTAGATGATATGATGTGTTATATTGGAATGATGCTTTGTGTCAAAGTCTGGTGTTTTTTCAGTAGTTTATTGGTAGAAAGTAATGAAAGAAATTTGAATGTATTGATCGACAAAAAAAAAAAAAAAAATACTATCAAATTCCAAATTATTGAAAATTATATTGATAGAAGACTAATTTGAAATTGTAGGCTGTCAATTCAAACAGCAGATTACATAGATAGGGAATTAATCATTTTTACTTACTGTGATTACATTCAATTTTAAAAAAAAATGATATTCTGAAAATTGAAAAAAAAAAAAAAACTTTTTTAACCCTTCCGGTTCACTCCACCCAAACAGCCTCGAAACCACTTTTGGGGGATGTTTGTCATCAGGAATATTTTAATCAAGATTAAATTGGAGAAGTCTTCACTTAATTTGTCAAATCTTTAAATCGAAGATTCTTTTCGAAAATGCATTGAATTTGATGGCCAAGAAGAATTAAATTTAGATTATATAAATTTTCATTAATTGGGAATACTTGAAACAAAATTAGCAATTAAATACTGAACCAAATAAAAGGCATAATAATTTCGGTTTGAACTAAACCAGGGTATTTTGCTTACTGTAATTAGTAGATGTAATCTATTGGCTTTCAATTAAAGCTAAGGAAATTAAAGCTTCAGAGAAACATTTTCTTTTTAAAAATTAAATTTAAATTGAGGGATCGAAAATGAGCAGTGATTTAATTGGCGGTACCTATCTTAATGTGAATAACATAATTCCTTTCCCCTACGGATGCAACAACTGAGTCATTTTTATCGATATTTGCATATATGTTAATTATTCAGATACTGAAATTAGAAGATGAATGGGAATTGTCCTTACATTCACAAATGAAATTCATATTTTATGAGTATTTATCGTCAAAAGTTTTAATAATTTTTAGTTAATCAACCCTTCATAAATACGAACAGCGATCCTTTCTATTTACATGGTAAATAAATACGAACGGCGATCCTTTATACTTTACATTAAGATAACAATTCTAAAAAGCATTTGAATAAAATAAGTTTGAAGTCATCGATACTGTGGGTTCATTAAATATTTAAAAAACTTCCAAGCCTAATTATTACTTTATTATGGTACCTCCACTGGAGTCCATTTTTATACCTACACTTAAAATTAAATTGAAATTTTAAAAATAAATAAGTTATCTTCAAGCTTTAAAAAATTAACTTTAATTGACAGCCAAGAGATTAAATTTAATAATTCTAGTAAGCAAAACATATGGTGTAATTTTTAACCTAAATTATATTGATTTAAATCTAAAATTTTAATTTTTATTTTAAATATACCGCCATTTCTGATTGAATGACTCGTTAGTAAACAGTAGCCTAATTTCTGTTTAAAAATCTTGAAAAAATAAAAAAAAACGCGCTGACAGGTTATTAAAGTCAAATTTTAATATTAAAACTTACCTTTACCTATTTTCAATCAATTAATAATTGCTTACTGCCAGAAATTTACAAACAAAATTAATTGCGGTAGTCCTTTTTTTGTTATGTAACTCATAGAGGTGTCGAAAGATGACAGCTACCGGATGTTGATAGATACGCAGTGTATGGTGACCAATCGTGCTAAAAAATTTAGAATTTTTTTTTTTTTGGTTTTTAACAAATAGTGAAATTAAAAATTTAACAATTTCAGCACTTATATATTTTATAGAATTTTAGTTTAGATTTATAGCCAGACATTTGAATATGCTTTCTGAATAAATAAAAATTTTAAAAATTTAAATTTCTTTTAAAATAATTGTAATTTAATAAGAAACAATGAGATTTTTTAAAACAAATTTATTTTGGTAAGTGTAAATAAAATGTAACCAGACTTTTCTTTGTCGTTTGGTTTGTCCATTTAAAAAAAAAATTGAAAGAACATGTAAGTGGGGGGAAAAAGAAAGAAAATTCCCCAAATTTAATAAAAAAAAAATGTCACAATCTTAAATTATTCTGAATTTTGAAATGAATGCCTTTTCATTTTTTTTAAATTTATAACAAAATCAGAAGACTTACTTGTTGTAATTATTTTTTTCGTGAGGGTATTTTAGACAAAAGTGCGAACAAATGTTTGACAAGTTTGTCTAAAAATCTCAAAAAAAAAAAATCAAGTAGAGAATTTTATAATGGTTAGTTGAGTAATTCCGAAACGTATAAAAAGTTACCATTTATGATAATTCTTCAAATTTAATTAAAACAAACTTTTATCGTGAATATTTTTTGAAGTTCCAGTTATGAAAATGTTTTTATTTTCTTGAACTGTACTGTAGTGTTCAATACATATCTTTTTTTTAATTATCATGAATTACTTAATGCACCTACGGTCACAATTAATTCAAAAATTAAAGATTTTAAAATAAAAAGATACTTTTAAATGTTGATGGAATTACTTGCAAACAGGCTGTTAAATTTTAGAAACGTAAGATTGAAATTGCGTTATGTTTTGCCAGAACGCTTGCTAACTTATAGAATCATTTTGACCCATATGGAACACCGTACTTTATAAGATTTGAACATGTTACTTTATAACTTTGAACGTATTTGCACAAATAATTAATTACTTTTTCTGTTTAAACATATTTTTGGTGAAAATTTTTTATTAATTTTTTTTTGTTTTATAGACAGTATAATCATCAATTCTTAACTAAAAGGAAAAACAAATACAGTTCTTTAAAAGATTTTAAAAATATTTTTAAAACTTTATACATTATTTATAATAAAAAAATAAAAAAATGAAAACAATTATTTTATAATTTTATTAGTATCAAAAAAAAATTTTTTTTCAGACTATAATGTCCTTAATTTTTATTATTTATTCCAGCAATTAAAAGCTTATCAAATTAAATTATATCAAAGTTTTATTGCATTTTTATATTTTCTATTCGGAGCAGATTTTGGTATCGTGTCTCATAATTTTAAATAAAAAAAATACTTGATTTATATTTCCCGATGAGTTCTGCGTTTAACTAATAAAACAAAAATTCCAGAAAATTAAAATTCATTAAAATTTCATGAATTTACTTGAAGGGGGGGGGGGGTAACAGACTTTAAAAAAAAATTGTTTTCATCAAAATTTTAAGAAGGTAATAATTTCAAAAATAATTTTATTCATTTGTTAATGAATACTGAAAGTTTCATTAAAATCCGACAAATATTTGATTTTTGCGAGAATTTCCTAATTAATGTGTTCAGAAACGAAAAAAGTGAGTGAAGAAAAAAAATGACGTAATCAATTATAACATAAAGACGTAATATTTTTTTTAACCACGCTAACTCCAAATCAAAAACAAAATTTTCTGACAAAATTTCGAAAATGTTAAAGCGATTAAAAATTTTATAAAATAATTAAAATTTACTTTGATCTTTTCCTCTTCATAATATTATAAACGTTTTGGATAGAAAAATTTCCTTTATTAAGTTTTTACTAACCTTTTTAAACTTTTTTTTATGATGGATTTTTTTTTTTTTGTGACGTAATGGGGTACCTACTTTATTATATATTTTGAATTTTATTTTTGGTTATCGAAAATAAGAAAATAAAGATGCAATAAAAATTGGTAAATTTGTTTTGCAAAAATATATAGTTATTCCCCCTTAGCTATTTATTTTAATCTCCTTTTGGGTTGTAAATGACTATTTTTAAACAATTTTTCCTCTTCGGACAGAAATAATCTTTTTAAACTAAACTTATGATATATTTATTCGTTATTCATTAGAAAAAATCTTTTCTGTCCATTTACGATTAATTTAAAACAGGAAATACAATAAAAGGACTTGTTACTCAAATTTGAATGTGTTGATCGACAAACAAAAAAATAAAATGTCTTTTCCAAATTAGACTAATTTGAAATTCCTAGGCTGTCGATTCAAACAGCAGATTAGGGTGTCATTTTTACTTAATGAATGTGATTACATTCAATTTTAAAAAATGATATTCTGAAAATTGAAAAATAAAACTTTTTTTAACCCTTTCGGTTCACTCCACCCAAACAGCCTCGAAACCACTTTTGGGGGATGTTTGTCATCAAGAATATTTTAATCAAGATTAAATTGGAGAAGTCTTCACTTAATTTGTCAAATCTTTAAATCGAAGATTATTTCCGCAAATGCATTGCATTTGATGGCCAGAAAAATTAAATTTAGATTATATAAACTTTTATTAATTGGGAATTCTTTAAACAAAATTAGCAATTAAATACTGAACAAACTAAAAGGCATAATTGCCTCTTAAATGTTTTAACAAATTTTTTTCTCTGCCTTTGCGAAATGTACACTCCACTCATTTTCGTAAACTTTGTAAATTGACTTTTTGAAAAATAATGATTTCTTGAAGGTTTTATTATAAGTTTTAATTGAAAGTTAAATGATTAAATTTCCTATTTCCAGTAGAAGCCTTTAAAATACTCTGGTATGACATAACCCAGAAATTATATTGATTAGAATATAAAATTTTTCAATTTTTTTATTTCAATTTTTCGGTCATTTTTGAGCGATTGTTACATTTATTTTCACTGTTTGATTATTTTTTGTACGGAAGTTAAAAGAAGAAACAATTTTGTCACTACCATTTAACATTATAAATTTAATAAATCGTTATCAATTTCCTCCCACCGTTTTTGTAGTGTTTCGTTTCGTTTAATAAATTTTAAAATCGGAATAAAAGTGCTATTAATTATAAACAGTACAATTAAACAGTGCACACAAAATATTGAAAAGGGATTACCAAGCACCCAGAAATTTAATATCAAACTGGTAAAAAAATTTAAAAAATAACAGTAATGAATTAAACTTAAGTTTCAATGAATTAGGTTTTATTTAAAGTAAATCTTGATAGGTTTGAGGAAATAAATGGCAAGGCTGGGTTTGTAAGGGATTACACAGGAGAAAAAGCTACTAGGAAAAGGAAGATGTGGAAGGCCTTGATTGTCTACGTTCTGAAGGGACACGGCACATTGAAGAAGAATAAAATCAGTAGTAAGTTAAAAATAAAAGTGCATAATTTTTTTTTTTTTTTTTTTTTTTTTGTTAAATATTGATTATACAAATTTAATTTTTATCAGATAATATATTTTAAAATGTGTATAATGTATAAATGTGTGTGTATGTATACATATGTGTGTGTGTACATATATATTGTGTGTGTGGATTTTCGTTTAATAAATTTTGTGGCACAAAGCCAAATCTGCAGGGCTATAAAACAGTTAACTTTCAGCCATTGTCCTAAACTTGTGACATATCCGTGCAATTAGGTCAGTAATGTTTTCTTCTGACCACTGGCAATACTTTTCTCTATTCTTAACATAAATAACGTTAATTGTTTGATCGTTACATTTTATTTTTTGTTTAAATTTCTTTAAATAAGTTAAAATAAAGAAATAATTTAGTCAGTGCCAATTAATAGTGTAGATGCAATGAATCGTTATCAATTTCCTCAATAACTTTTTGTACTCTTTCTTTTCGTTTAATAAATTTTAAAATCAGAATAAATAAAAAGTGCTATTAATTATGAACAGTACAATTAAACAGTACACACAAAATATTGAAAAGGTGAAGGGATTACCAAGCACCCAAAATTTTAATATCAAAATGGTAAAAAAAATTAAAATAAATAAATAAAGCAATTAACTAAAAATCAAAATTTCTAACGTGTTAAAAAGATTAAAAAAATATTTTTAAATAATTAAAAAAATACTTTAATCTTTTCTCTTGAGAAAATAATAACAGAAATATTTTGACGGGAAAAGTTCGTTTTTTTATTAGTTTTTTAAAGGTATTTTTTTTTTTACTTTCATGCATTTGTGAATATTTAAAAATACCTTCTCTCTCTCTGTCTGTCTGTCTCTCTCTCTCTCTGTCTGTCTGTCTCTCTCTCTCTCTCTCTCTGTCTGTCTCTCTCTCTCTCGGATACTGAATCCGTCTTGTTTGCTCCCTTTGTAGCGATCACTCCGCGGTTTGTTGTGTTTCGGAACTCATTTCCGCGCATTAATCGCAAAATGGGTAAAATGATTTGAGTTCTAAGCAGATACATTTGCATAGAAATAGTGATGTTTTGAAAAAATTTGGAGGGAAAAAAGGGCTTCAGGGAACAAAACAAAAATTTCCCGTTATTAGGTTCAATTCGATTGGTTGGTCTATTTTCTGCCGGCTCCGCCCACTTCATATAAATAAAGCTTGCGGGCGACATGAGACGATTCATGAATATTCCTTGAAAGAAACATGGATAACGAATATCTTCCTGACTTATTTCAAACATATGGTTCTCAATTTTTTGTGGAAGATAAAAATGAGGAAGAGAAATCCTCTCAGGAAATTTTTCCTGACACGTTGGCCATGAGCCTTAGCACTCTTGACCATTATTCTGACCCCCAACCGGAGCTGTTCGGGGGCTTAGTAACCGAATCTGATTTTGGTTCCGGCGATGCCGAAATCAAACCGAACAGCCCGTTCCGGCCACCCCTCGACAAAGGACCCAGGAAAAGAGGTCGGCCACGAAAGAACGAACTCATTCCCGCTGCTGAACCCAGTCGAAAATGTGGTGAGTTATTTTATTTACTTATTTTATTTTTAGTCTAAGGAAATTAGTTAATTTATTTTACACTCTGTTAAAATTAAATATAATAAATAGGGATATTAAGGTTCCGTTTTTTTCAGGGGTTATATCATCATCATAGATATGATAACCGGTCCGATAACTTTTTATTTGTTCATTTTTACAGTCGAACGAAAGAAAAAACGTATGAGCCAGGTCGAAAAGGCACAACGGCAAGAAAGAGAACGAAGGAAAAGAGATGACAATGCTTTTGGAAGGTCTTCGAGAATTGGTCCCTGCTGTAAGGGACGATAAAAGAGCCTCCCAGAAGAAAATCATCGACGAGGCAACAAAATACCTCAAGGAGGAAAAGTCTGTTTTTCTTTCGTATTTGAAAGAAAAAGAAAGGCATGTAACTTTAGAAGAAAAGAAGCGAAATTAGAAGCCGAACTAGCTTCAGGCCCAAATGGTAAAAAATATTTTCAAATTTCTATCATATTTTTTTTTCTTTTCAATTTTTTTTTTTTATTTAGCTACACAGTCCACACCTTTGGATATCTAAAATGAAAATGTCCTAGCTAGCTTTTTGTTATATTTCGTTTCTGAAGGTTTGCCGTTTATCTCATTCGTTAACATGGAGGTATCGTAATTCGTTTACTACAACTAAATTTTCGACCGGTGTTCCTGAAATAATTCTTACACACGCACACACTTGGGGCCGTAGACATGTTTTAGCGGAGTAGCAAATCATCTGTCATGTATGGCGATGTTATGACGTCATTTTGGCTCGAAACCTTCTGCCAATCAGAAAACTGCAACGGTTTCTTTCTTTTCATATTTATATTTTATTAAGAGGAAAGATCAAAGCAATTTTTAATTATTTTAAAAATTTTTAAATCCCTGCTAACATTTTCGAAATTTTGATAGAAAATGTTGTTTTATTTGAGTTAGCGACTAAAAAAAATGTTACGCCTTTATTACAAGAGGTTACGTCGGTAATAATAATGACACAACCACTTTTTTTCACGGTAACAAACACATTAATTTGAAAATTCTCGCAAAAATCAAATATTCAGATTTGAATGTAACTTTCAGCACTCATTCACAAATGAATGAAATTATTTTTGAAATTATTATTTTTAAAATTTCTTGGTGAAAATATTTTTTTTTAATTCTGTTACCCCCTCTACAAAATGAAAATCCATGAAATGTTAATAAATTTTAATTAGCTGTATAAATTTTTTTATTAGTTAAATGCAGGACTCATTGGGGCATATAAATCATCTATGTTTTTTATTCTAAAGTGGACAACCTGGCCGAAAATCTGCTCCGAAAAGTAAGAAAAAAAATGCAATAAAACTCTGATATAATTTAATTTGATAAACTTTAAATTGCTGGAATAATAATTATTAAGGACATTATAGTCTGAAGAAAAAAAATTTTGTTTACTAATAAATTTTTGAAATAATTGTTTTTTTATTTTTTTATATTTTTATTATACTAATTCATAAAAGTGTTAAAAATGTTTTAAAAACCTGTTATAAAAACGTTGTTAGATTTCTTTTTTTTACTTAAGAATTGATTATTATATTGCCTATCGAAAATTGAAAAGTTTAATAAAAATCATTCACCCATTTTACTTTTAAGATAATTAAAAAAAAAAATTTGGAAATTTTATTAAGTACGGTGTTCCATAGGGGTCATAAGTTTCCGTAGAGGTCGTATTGTTTTTAGAAGTTAACAAGTGTTTGGATGAATTCCTTACATCGAAAACTAAACAAACCAAACTTTGATTCTAATTTCATTCTTTTTTTATTAAATTAAAATTATTCTAAAATTTAATTTTTTCAGAAAACATATTAATAATGTAAGATAAATATGTAATATCTAAACATAAAAATATTTAATAAATAACATAACATAGTTCGGTTATTTTAATTTAATTATTTCTTTTAAAAGAAATTTAAATTCTTATTTATTCAAGAAAGCATATTTTATTTTTTATTTATTCGGAAAGCATATTTTATTTTTTATTTATTCGGAAAGCATATTTTATTTTTATTTATTCGGAAAGCATATTTTATTTTTATTTATTCGGAAAGCATATTTTATTTTTATTTATTCGGAAAGCATATTTTATTTTATTTATTCGGAAAGCATATTTTATTTTATTTATTCGGAAAGCATATTTTATTTTTTATTTATTCGGAAAGCATATTTTATTTTTATTTATTCGGAAAGCATATTTTATTTTTATTTATTCGGAAAGCATATTTCATTTTTATTTATTCGGAAAGCATATTTCATTTTTATTTATTCGGAAAGCCTATTTCATTTTTATTTATTCGGAAAGCCTATTTCATTTTTATTTATTCAGAGAAGCCTATTTCATTTTTATTTATTCGGAAAGCCTATTTCATTTTTATTTATTCGGAAAGCCTATTTCATTTTTATTTATTCGGAAAGCCTATTTCATTTTTATTTATTCGGAAAGCCTATTTCATTTTTTATTTATTCGGAAAGCCTATTTTATTTTTATTTATTCGGAAAGCATAGTCTGGCTATAAATCTAAACTAAAATTCTATAAAATATTATACTTGCTGAAAATATTATGTTAAATTTTTAATTTTACTATTTAGTTAAAAAACAACAACAAAAATTTAAATTTCCAAATATTACGTTTTAAGCGACACGAATTTTTTGTCACTTTCGGTCGCCATCCAAACGTCATTCACACCTGCTACTTGTCAACACGTAATTTATCGCCTAGATAAGCGCTGACAAGAGGGCTACTATTATTAAAGAGTGATTTATTTCGTAAATTTCCCGACATTAAGCACTTAATTCTTGTTTGAAATCAGAAAAAACTAAGTTTCAATTTATAAAAATCAACTTAAATAACGTGTCAAGAAGGTATATTTATTTTGTGCAAGATTTTTAAAACAGAAATTTAGCTACTGTTTATATGATGTGTTGATGACTCAATAATGGCGGTAAATTTAAAAAAATTTTTCAGCAGGTAAATTTGTGATTCCGAGCAATATAATTTCGGTTTGAACTAAACCAGGGTATTTTGCTTACAGTAATTAGTAAATTTAATCTCTTGGCTTTCAATTAAAGCTTCAAAAAAAAAAACATTTTTTTATTTTTAAAAATTAAATTTAAATTGAGGTATCGAAAATGAGCAGTGTTTTTTTTTTTTTTTTGTAGGTACCTAATTTTTATTTTTATTTTTAGGTGTCCTTGTTATATGGGAAGAGAAGCGTGCGATGTCGCCTAAGGACCTTCCCAAATGAGTGAAAAGGCCATCTCGAGTACACCTCGTGATGAGAATGTTGATTAAAGCTATTGAACAGCTAGAATCGTTTCGCCCCGGATCACCCAGAAGTCCTGGCCAGTCTTCTGATGAAGAACAAATCAGTGTCGAAGTGTGAAAGTCCATTTATCTTCTGGCCTAACTAAAAGCACACGACCAACAGGAATTTTTTTTTTTTTTTTTGCTAAGATCGTCTCAGTAGCAATTCTGTTGCTTTTCCGGTATTTTTCTTCAGAAATGTCTGAAAGAATATCCCTTCTGGAACCCTATGGAAAAGCCGCGAGTATCAGGAAATCTCCTATTGAACCAAGGAGATCGATTTTTTTCCAACTATTCGTTTGGAAATTGGAAAGTTCCCTATCGTGAATACATTGCAGGGACAGTTACGGAGACCGTTGAAATATTGTCTTTCACTCGGAATCACATGACATTTTTTAATTCTATTTTTCTATTTGTCTGAACAATCTTTCTCTTACCTTAGAAGCAGGTCTTAATAAAAAAAAATTATTTTTTAAATATAAATCTCGTTTTGTTGTATTTGAATTTATCTTCTGTTATTTGTGTCAAATTTAATAGATTTTCACAGGTGAATGCAAAATAAATCTAACTTTTTGTTCAATTTCATTGACTCTTCTTCATTGCCGAAGAGACGTTGAAAATGTGAGGAAAATTTCTAACCTCGACCACATTTATTGAATATTGGGGTGGGTTTTCGACCCCTCCACGTATACTGAGAACCTTCCATGTACTATGCACCTAAGGGGTTAAATAGTAAAATTTTATTTTTTTTTTTTTGACATTGCATTTACGGGATTTTTATTTCCTGGATATTAAACATGACTAGAAAAAAAAAAAGTGAAAGTTTTTTAAGCGCTCCCTCGAAATGTAAACAAAACCCTTGACAATTATGTAACCACCCTTTCAAGAAATCTTTTTAATAGTTTAAAAACAGGGTATCTACTGAAAGAAAATAGTTTGAATAAATGAAAAAAAGGTTACATTTTCAGACGATTAATGAAGTAAAAACGTTTTTATTTACTCCTTTCGAAGTTGGTTGGAAATAATTTGGTTTGAATGCGTTCGAGACCAGCTCGAAACAATGACGTGCAACGGAACGTTCACTACTTGGCACATTTCCGGAAATCGAAGAAAAATTAACAAATCACAATGAGAAATGTCTTAATTCGTAATTTCTCATTAATTTATGATAACGGTCATCGAAAAATTTTTATTAAAGATATTAAATATTCCTAATTTTATTAAAAAATAATTTATTACAATGAATTAAAAAAAAAAAAAGCGATATTCTGCTCGTCTTAGCACAACAATTAGAAAATATTCCACAGATTTTGTTTTGTTTTTTAACTACTATATTCAGTGTTTTATTCCTAAATCCTTAAATTTAAAAGGAAAACCTGGATGTCCATCTGCCCACCCCCCCGCCTTTGTTTTTCCAGAAAACCTTGAATGATTGCTTATCTGAAACTTCCCACGTAGAAAATTTTTTTGACCCTATTTAAACTTTAAAACTACGATAAGAATAAATCAAATATTATTTTCTTAAATGACAGAATCCTATTTAAAAGGAATTTATAGGATGCCACCTTGTTAACCTTTTTCTAATTTGCATTACACATGCATATAATTTTTTTTAGTACTCTAAACATAATTTTTTACTTGGTGCACATATTTGAATTGCTAACGCTACTTTTTATTTTTTTCCTTAAATTAAATTAACAACCTACCAAGAT
>JBBBDQ010014935.1:0-22206 GCA_037127315.1 Ascarosepion bandense
AACTTCAGAAGTTATTTGAAAGGCATTATTACGATGTCTTCAGTCTTCGTTTTTATTTATTTATTTTTTGGCCGTCTGGGGTACAAGTCGGCACGACTGAAATTGACAATACTCAGGTGACGAGAAGTTCTCCACAAATTTTAGCACTTAATCTTGCTATCAAGCACTTTATGATAAATCTGCTTGCCAAAAATGCCTTCCTAACAAACTACTGAAAAAAAAAACAAAAAAAAAACATCAATTTTGACACTAAGCATCAATACAATATAACACGTAACACTGAAAGACACGTTCGGCAAGTACAGTCATCTGTCAATTTGGCACGAAACTTTCCGCCAAATCGAAAGGAAGCGGAAAAAATAACATTCTGTTCAAATGTATTTGTCTAATCTCAAGCTGTTTTCAATTTCTTTGAAATTTATGTTCAATTGAATTTTTTATCGATAATTTTAAGAGTTCTGGTTATCTGGAAACAGGTGCGGGATGTCTGCCAAGGACCTTCACAAACTTATGACAGATCAATACCGAGAAAATATAGGAGATTAAATTGATGAAGCTATTCAACAACTCAAATTGTCTCCTCAGAGATCACTCAGAAGTTCTGGCCAGTCCTTTGATGATTGTGAAGAGGCCATCAATGTTGAGACGTGAAGTTCATTTCGATCTTCCAGTCTGAACACACACGACCAACAACATGCATTTTGTTGCTAGCTGGGATCTACGTCCGGTGGCAATTCTGTTACCTCTTCCATTGTACTTTAATCAGAAATAACTATGGCTGTTTCTTCTGGAACCCTATGGCCTTTTCTGTTGGCTTTCCAAAACAATGAGATAAGCTTAGGAAAGTCAAAATCTCTTTCGCCTATCCTGGTGTATTTTGTCTCCATTACCAGGGTTACTTTTTACTTTACTTCAGGCAAGCAGCATTTTCTATTGCGAAGCTCATGAATGATTTTTTTTTTTTTTTTACATGGTATTTTAGTGCCCAGTGTTTTCTATTTAATAACGTGTATTCCGGAGACTCAGGAATATTTTTGTAGCCCCTGAAAACGGCCGTTTGTGATTGTTACTGAATTTCTAACTGGCTGTTCAACCCTCACTGCTGAGCTGCTTTTCCAAGTAAAGGTCCACCATGATGTAGTCAACGCCGCTTCATATTTGTTCAATTCATAGCAATCAGCTACATCATTAACATGAAATCTTATGAAATGGATCTAGAAAAATTAATGTGGCCAACATAAGCATGATTTATGCCATCAATTGTCCGAATAGATTATATCGTCTGTCCAACTGCTGGCCATGCAATATGTCATGCAGTCCTTCTGCATATTTCGGAAATTCACTTTTTAAAGACAGACATCTGCACACTTTTGAAGGTTTGGAGTTTATTCTGCAGCTGCATTCTTTTCAATTTTTGCTGCTTTTCATCTCTCCTCATATCTCTTCCTGTACACCTTCACCTGCCCACCTTTTTTTTGGTCAGTCACTCAGCCTGCTGTATTTAAGTGCCAACTTCAAGCAATGTTGAAACTGCTGGGCATCCAGATCATCGATGCATTTTCTGACCCAGTTTCGCTTGGCCTTTATTATATCACTTATGCTGGAGACATACGCATTTGGCGAAGCTTCTTCCGTTCACCAAAATTCACCGATGATGCTTTCAGCCAGCATATTGTGCTGCCTCGATATTTGCCATTTGACTCACACAAAGAATCGAACATGAACTTTTGATACTGCCTACTCAAGACTTCTATGCTTTTAAAGCAGGCAGTCACCATTTTCTGGGAATAAAGGTTTGTTCTTAGGTGGAATCAGTATTGATTCTTTGATATTATGACAATTGATTTCCAAACAAATCTTTATCACGTGGAAGGGATCACGTTTGGGGTCTCTGACAGTACCTTCAAATTATCAATGACACCCTTGACAATATTCAGGGTGTCAGCTTTAGAGGGTCTTTTGGCTATCGATATCAGTGTAGAAGGTACTAATCCAAGGCCCAAATTAACATTTCCCAAAAAATAGCAAAGTTGGGCCAAGATGGAAAATGATATGAAGCCGATTCCCTCGGTATCTGAATTTGGGACAATGGAAGCATTTGTTGAAGAAAGACTTCGTTGTGTTTACAAGCCCAAATTTGTTTGAATACCGGAGGGAATTCATGGCCACAACAGAATTCGCCATGCTAGACACTCACATTGAGACACACAATTGGAAATGACAATCTCTCAGGACTTTCCTCATCTTCAACGAAACAGGTTCAGAGGGTGTAAGTTACCTGGAATTCATTTATTTCTGTCTCTTGCACTCCTTTTTAAAAATGAATTTACTGTTGCATGGTTTACAGGGACTCGGTCCGTAAAGGCAGTTTTAATTTTGGAGATAATTACATTCCAACTGTCCTCAACATTGACCAGTTGACAGTGAGCCTATTTGTGCCAAGTTCTTTTTATAGAGTCTGTAATGTGCTAATCTTCTGCCCAGTCAGTCATGTCTCGAAAGAGACATGATCATACTTGTGTTTCACGTATGGCCTTAACTGACTGAATGTGCACATCCGCCTCGAAGGCGTTCCAACGACACAAGATGGGAAGTTAATGGGGTTGTCAATAACACAGCTCACATGTTTTCCATCCTGTGTCGTGGAATCAAATATTAAAGTGCAGTTATCTACTTTTTTTTTTTTTTACAGAATTAAATGTTTTTAAATCGGAAAAACAAAACAAAAAACAAAGCTCTCCCACCATTGAAGTCCCGTCTGATACCAATCCTCCTCGAACTGAATATTTTTCAAACAGCGCCAGTAATAAGGTCTGCCTGTCTGTGGCCGGTACCGGTGGCTTAAAAGTTTCTGGTTCGATATCACTCAAAGACCACATTACCTGTGCAGGAGAAGGTGAACAATGCAAAGGAATAGCAAGTCGTAGAAAGAGTAACAGGGAAGCACTCAGCTGTGTAATCTCGGTCCCCTGAAGCCCCCCCTCAAGGACAAAGGCTCGAACAGTATTAGAGGGTAAGAGTTTGCTTAGCTATACAAGAGAAACAGTCAGTATGAAAGTACGACCCAGGATATAAAAAAAAAACTAAGATAAAAATTTTTAAAAAGTTAAAACTTAATGTAGAGCATCCCGTCCATTGGGCTTCCCATCACCACCACTACTCCTTTCTAAAATAAGGACCCCATCCTGCTGTAACTAAGTCGCCTTCCAGATGACTCCCTGAAAAACAAAGTCGAAAGTACACCTCGTCCACAATCTTCTCACAGCCGACGTTTCCCTTCACCTTAGCACGAACAGAATTAATACCAGTGTTACGATCCATGACCACATCCGCAAAAATATGTCTCCATTTAAAAGGTCCTCACTCCCTCCTATCCAGCCATCTCGGGAAATCGCAAACCAGAAGAGGCAACGAAGCTTATTTGTGGACAACAAAATAAGCCTTCCATTTAACACCGAAGATGTCTACCGTATGTTAGCGGACCAGACAGAAAGAAAGAACCAAGCAGTATGGAAATCGGATATAGGCGACAGCGGGTGTTTTCAGTAATGCGAACTGGCCTGAGAACTCCTGGCAAATTTAGGGAATGGTAGATGAGGCATTGAAGACTTTCTTCGACCTAAATAAGTGTTCCAATAACTATGACAATTTTAAATAGGAATTCAGTTCGAGCAGATGTAAAAACAATGCGGATTTTTTTTTAACGTGGACTTCATATTTACGTGGACTACCATTGTTTATTGCGAGGAACGATTGAGTTCCTGATCTGATTTAACGTACATTTCGTCCTTGTTTTTGTTCCGTTTTGGGGACAGAAAATTTTCGCTGTGTCCTGCTGTGAGGAGACTGAGGTAATGATGCATGGTGGATTAATTGACGATGGATGGCTTTTCATGGTGAATGGAAAATTCCAAAGATTGATTAAGTCCTGAGTTGGATTAGCTAGGTATAGGATAGTTATTGATGACCAGCCTCGGTTTTGTCCCCACCAATCATTGTATAGTATATACAATAAATCACGTGAACGTCGAGAAGGAAGTGAGCCCCAACCGCTAAGTGGTTTCGTTGTGGGTTTTATGTAGAGTTCTGTATTAAGTTACGGGCCGATTTTTCGTATGCCAACTTGACGCTAATTGTGACTAATTTTCATTTCTTTCCTGGTCGTCCGGTTTCCAGCAAGCAACAGACGAAAACAAAGTTTGAAGTACCATCAAAGATGGCGGAGGCCCATAAAGTCCGGACACTCATGTACCTTCGACCTCAGCTTAGGGAGGGGCCAAACTCCTAAGAGTAGAATGGTGTATTTAGCCTCTATAAAGAAAATACTATCAGCAGTTCATCTCAGTAAATGAACAGCAAACAACGGAAAAAAGGATTATTTCCCTGTTAACCAAAGATCCAAAACTCACAACTTTGTTATGGGTGAACAGGGAAACTGAGGAGAGGCCATCAAAAGCCTGAGCATTCCAGCTAAGATGTTGGCAAGAAGAAGCCAACTTATGTGAGATGTCCTGCTACCGACAGAGGAGAATGCGAGGCAGTTGGCAGAGGCCACTAACAACTAGGCAAACGGGGCCATGGGCACCCGCAAGACTCGGGTACCTTGCATGGGGTGCCCATAGATAATTACTGAGGACCACCTCGAACTTTTTCCCCCAGTATGGCTAGGTGGCCGACGTGGTAGCTATTATGAGCAAACCTGACTTCCTTACGGGTGATGAGACACTACAAGTGACATTAAGCCGTAAGCAGTTCGTGAAACAACGAACATTCTGACCTGCCGTGGCCGGTCGATCTATGTTGTTGTGGAGGGCGGAAGGCCTTACTGTTGGCTCTGACTAAAACCAGACACAATCGACTCAAGAGCCCAAGTAGAACAAGACTCAGTAGCCTAAACAAGCAGCAAAGAAGGACAAGGCAGATGGTGAATGGCAGGGCGAAAGAGCCAACGAAACCTCCACCATCTAATCAAAATGTCCCACAGAATAAAAGATCGCCCCCCACCTAAAAAAAAAAAAAGGGACAGCAGCAGGAAAAACAATGTAGCCGTCCTCCCAAAAGGTTAAAGTAAGCAAGAGAGGAAAAAATAGATACTGATGAAGTGCCTGCGCCCCGCTCTTCATCTTTGAAAGAGATGACAAGGAAAGTCATGAAACACGGAGAAGTTTTTCTGGACAAAGTAAAACGGTGAAGTTGGAAGGACCATCAAATCAGCTTCTGGAACAGCTATATGCTGCGAAAGTGAGCCTTTCCCATTCCCTACACTAACCTATTGCAAAAAAGCACAAAATACCCCTTCCAAGAAAAAGAAATTATCTCCAAAGGAAATATCTGTCAGGTTGACAGAATGGCAGTTAGAAAGCGACCTGTCGTCCCACAGAAATAATGTATATTGATTTTGGTTTTTAAAAGCGCTTTCACCAAAACATGTATGCGCCAGGAGGAAAAAGCCCATCATAACCACCTGGAAGAGAAAGGAGGAAGAGACATGGCTTGATGCTCTTGGGTCTTCGTGAACTGGTTATAAAAAATGGTTTAAGATTAATTTTAAAGTTTCATATTAAATTTTAGGTATTGCGGATTTACAGAGCTACCGACTTAATTTTGATTGTATATCGATTTATTTCTTTAAAGTGCCTTTAGCCGAGGAGAACGGGGAAAATAAACAGAATAGGATAAGCAACGTGGAAAAAAGCTCATCATAACCACCAGGAAAGAGAAAGGAGGAAGGGCATGACGATGCTCTTCCAGGACCTCCAGTGAAGGATGACGAAAGGCCTCTAAAGGAACATTCGATGAGGCAACTAAGTACATCAAGAAAAAACGATTTTTCTTTTTCATATCTGAAAGAAAAGCAAAAGAAATATAACTTTGGAAAGAAAGACGGCAACTGGAAGCCGAAATCGCCTCAGGTCCAAAAGGTAAGATACTTTTATTCATTTACTTTTCCCCGCCCCACTTTTTACTTTCATGTCTTGATATTTACAAATACCTTAAGTAGCTTTTCAAGATCGATCGATCTCTCGCTGTATAAAGGCTTATTTCAGTCATGCAGACTTCGTAGTTCTGTGAAGGCATTATTGTAATGTCTTCACGTTTTTTATTTTTGCCTTCACGGAATTTCAAATTTGACACGAATGAAATTAATACTACTTAGCTGACATTTTCAATATTAATTCTGTTTAAGCTTAATCTTTATTTTGATATCGAGCACTTTGACAAAAACCTGCTTGCCAAAAATGCCTTTCTACCAATAAACTACTGAAAAACAAACTGACACATGATATACACTGAAGACATGTTCAGCAAAGGTGCAATCATTTAATTTGGCAGAAAACATTCTGCCAATCAGTAAAATATAAAAAATAACGGTTCAAATTTTATGTACTAGTCTCAAGCAGTTTTTTCAAATTTCTTGGAAATTTTATGCTTAATTTAGGAATTCTGGTTGTCGGAAAGAGGCGTAGATTGTCTGCCAAAGATCTTCAAAGATGTGAGACCAATATCGAAAAGAAAAAAAATATAGGAGATGAGAAAGTTGATAAAGCTATTCGACTATTCGAATTGTCTCAGATAATTCGGAGATCCTGGCCAACCCTCTGATGATTGTGGCGAGATGATCAATGTTGAGACGAAGTTCATTTCCGTCTTCTGGCCTGAACACACGACCACCAGCAAAACGTTTTGTTGCTAACGCAGTCACCCCGGTGGCAAAATCTGTTGCCCTCCTCCAGTGTTCTTTAATCAGAAATAACTATGGCTGTTTCTTTTGAGACCCCCTGGCCTTTTCTCTTGGCTTTCAAGCTGAGTGTGAGGAAACCTATTGGACTAAAAGTGTCTTTTTTCTAACTACTTGTCTGAAAACACGAAAGTTCTATTGTGAATACGGAAGCTATTGAAATATTTGAGCTGGAAAGGGAACTTTGAAAAAAGAAAGTGTTATAACGTAAAAGGATAAATATTGAGCGAATATCTATCTAATTTCAGTGATGGTGATTCTTATCCTACAAGGGACATTCGGTCATTCAGTGAATACTATATTACAACTTTAGTGATGAATTTTTAAAGTTTTTTTTAGCACTGCAATTTCAATGTTCTGCTTCCATAAAGAAAATAATGGAAAACAGAAAAATCCGTCTCGTAACCTATCTGATTGCCATCTTTCTCCCTTTCCAGGGTTTCTTTCGCTTTAGCTTCAGGCAAGCATTTTCTGTTTTGAAGCTCATGAACCTGGCTTTTATTACTAATACGATTTTGTTAATTTCTTGTGTATATATTGTATCATTTTGTATATAAACATTTGGGAAATTTTAAATGTTATTTTCTGCCATGCCCTCCACTGAAAATTGTACATATTGAGTCCAAGTAGGACTACATAGAGCCGCTGAGGTATTATGGTGGACGTAGAAAGAATGCTAAGTAAAAATGCGGTATTATGGTGTAAGGTTTATTGTGTGTCAGGGTCAACGAAAGTGAATAGCTAAAGTTAGCTAGGACAGATGAGGGCAAGAAGCCTTCCCCATCCCCAAATTCAGGCTTTGTGCCATATTTGTACATATGTACAATAAATAATGAAGCTCATGAACCTGTGATCTTTACACAGAAGTCTATTTTAGTGCCTGTAGGAAAAAAATATTGTGACTTGAAAAACAAATGATAGCAAATCAAACCAAGATAAAAGTGGTTTTCTTTCCGCTATTCAGTCGTTCACATTGCCTTATCTTTCACTCGTGTGGATCTCGCGTGTGAATGTGATAATGCGTCGTTCCGTTTTGCAATTTGTTCTGCCATTATACCAGTGTCGTGATTTGGACGACGTGCAAGGAGTGTATCTTACTATATGAATGTTATTCTTATCAGCATTTGATTAAATTCTTTCAGCATCAACTCAAGATAAAGATCAGATTGAAAGCAGAAGATTGATATCGACAGATTTTAGCAAATGGTGAGTGACTCTAGCAAGTCTGGTTCACTTGAATGGGGTCAATCTTTTAGTACAACAGGGTGATTTCTTACGAACATTCTACTAGTAAAGTTAATTTCTTTACATTGTACCTCGTTAATGTGATTGAATATATTCCTAGCCTGTTCAGGGTTTTCTCTTGTTATGAGAGAAGTCGAGTCCCAATAGAGATGGGAAAAGTGTAGAGGATTCACAAAAAATTTTCTGGCGCTGCAGGGGTGGTCACACTAATCTGCAATATACAGGTGGAAATGAGGCTGAAATTCCATCCCCCTGAAAATCTTCAAATGTGGGGAGTCCTATGAAATGATAAATTCTCCCTCCCCTTTTGCTGAAAACAAAGAAAAGTACCAGCGAAGATGAAAGAAAAACACCGGTGTAACGGCTGGAAAAATCACTATTTGGAGTTCCCACTCAAATGCATTGTCGATATGACGGTGTTCATTGAGAGAGCCAAGCAGTACACTCATCCGATTACCGATGGCGAGCTGCTGACCGACCGTGAGGTACAAGAACACATTTTAGAAATAACCGTGTCAAGTCTTTCTGCTCGACAAGCAAAAACGGAAAATTTATCTGTGCATAAAAGATACATTGATGAAATCACTGATATCCTTGGGAGTTAAACCCCAACAGATCATAAATGAGAACGGATATTTCATGTGAGACGTACTATTGCTCACTCTGAGGACTACTTTTGTGGATACGACCCTCGTGATCTGATCACCGTGTACAGGCCCATCCCGCACAGAATACCCACGACAGCGTCAGGCCAAGGTCACAGTACATGAAATTCCTCATATTCTCCGGAAACCTTAGTCATATTGCATTATTTATACCCCTAAGTAATAAGTAATTATGCCCCTGAAGTAAATAGTACTCTGAACTAGGAAGTAGATGAGTGTGGTGTTTGAACTGATGATAGATCGAAAAGTTCCGGTTGGATCTCACTCAAAGACCACATTGCTTTTGCAGGGAGAAGTGAACAATACGAAAGGAATATCAAGTCGTGGGAAGAGTAAGAGGGAAGCACTAAGCTGTGAATCTCGGTCCCCAGAAGCCCCCACTCCCAAGGGACAAAGGCTCGAACAGGACTGGGAATTGAGACTCCGGTTAGCTATACAGAGAAATTTGATCAACATAAAGTACGACCCAGGAATATGACAAACCCTTGGATAAAAGAACATTAAATTTTAACTTTTTAATTTAAGAGCACCCCGTCCATTAGAAACCATCTCCATTCCTTCCGAAAATAGAACCCATCCTACTGTAACCAGGTCATCTTCCCAAGACGACTTCAAAAAAAAAAAAAAGAAAAGAAAAAAAAAGAATAAGTACACCTCGTCACAATCTTCCATTACAGCAGAAGTTTCCCATAAAACAGCTTAACATAGAAATTTCACCTTAAAATTATGCCACAGCTCTGCAAAATGTCTCCCTCAAAATGGTGCTCACTCCTCGTATCACAGCTTTCTATTCCTCTCCAGCAAAATCACAAACCAGAAGAGGCAACAGAAGCCTATTTGTAGGCAACAAAATAGAAAGCAAACCTTCCATTTAACATGTTCGCCACATGTCTCCTGGTCAGACAAAAGAACAAAGCGGTATGGAAATCGGATATAAACTTAAATTACCTGTTATTCAAGTTTGGCGACAATGATGTAGACGACTAACGCGGAGCGGTTCAGGTTCCCGGCAAATTTTGGGAATGGTAGATGAGGTTTTGAAGGCTTTCTCCGACTTAAATAGGTGTTCCAATAACTAATTTTAAATGGGAATTAAGTTTTAACGTCGATTTTCTTTAATTTTCTTTCAGAAATAACAACTTCAGTCTTTGGTAATTTCAACCCGGGAAAGATTAACCAAACGAGCAACGTGTTAAAGTTCGGGAAACAGTAATGCATTTCGGGCACTTCTCGATTTTGTTTGAATTCAAACAAAACTGAGTGTGAATGTGAAAACGATATGTGGATTGTTTTTATTTTTTCAACGTGGTAGTCCACGTAAATATTACGAACGAGTGAGTTTTAAATTTGTTTACGTACATTTTGTCCTTGTTTTTTGTTCTGTTTCGTGGACAGGAGATTTTCGCTGTGTCCTGCTGTAAGGAGACTATGAGGTATTATGGTGTATGGTGGATTAATTGACGATGGATGGGCTTTCATGGTGAATGGAAAATTGCAAAGAATGATTGGGTCGTGAATCGGTTTAGCTAGGTACAGGATAGTTACTGATCACCAGTCTCAGTTTGTCCCAACCAATCATTGGTCTTGTGCCAAAGTTGTATAGTATATACAATAAATCACGTGAACGTCGAGAGAGTGATCCCCAAACCGCTAAGTGGTTTCGTTGTGTGTTTTGTGTCGCGATCTGTATTAGATTACAGCTCAGATTCTTTTCGTACGGAAACTTGACGCTAATTGTGACTAATTTTCATTTTCTTTCTGGTAGTCCAGTTCCCAGCGGAGCAACAGACGATTTTTAAAAAAAGGAAAGTTTGGAGGTACCGTCAAAGATGGCGGAGGCCCAAAAGGCCGAATACGCCTGTACCTTCGACCTCAGCTTGAGGAGGGGCTAAATTCCTCAAGAATGATGAGGCGTATTTAGCCTCTATAAAAAAAGAAAAATATTAGCAGTTCGTCTCGGTAAATCAAGTGCAAAAAGCACTGGAAACAATGATCATTTCCTGCTAACCAAAGACACAAAAACACAGAAGTTTGTTATGGGTGAGCAGGGAAACTGAAGGGAAGATATCAAAAGCCTAAGCGTCCCGGCTAAAATGTTGGCAAGAAGAAGCCATGACATGCGAGACGTCCTGCTACAACGGAGGAGGAGGCGAAGCAGTTGGCAGAGCCACACTAACAACCAAACGGAATACATGGGCACCGGCAAGATTCGAGTTACCTTGCACGGGATGCCTATGGATATTACTGAGGACTCCTCGGAGACTCTTCCCCCAGTATGGCCAGGTGGCAAGAAGTGGTAGCTACTACAAGCAAACTTGACTTTCTTACGGGTGATGCCCATTACAAGTTAGATTAATCGTAAAAGGTGTTCGGTGAAATACCGAACATTCTGACCTGCCGTGGCCGGTCCATCTAAGCTTAAAAGTATCCCAAAATCTCATTCGCCTATGCTGTTTTTTTTTCCAAGGTTTTCACTTTAACTTCGAAGCAAGCATTTTCTACTGTTTGAAGCTCATGAACCTGTGATTTTTGCACGGAAATCTATTTTAGTGCCCGGATATTGCTATATGAACATTAATCTTAGCATTTGATTAGATTCTTTCAGCATCAGCTTAAGATAAAGATCAGATCTGATTGAAAGCGGTTGATATCGACAGATTTTAGCAAATGGTGGTTGACTGTAGCAATTCTGGTTCGCACAGAATGGGGCCCCAGTCTTTAGTACAATGGGGTGGTTTTCTGCGAACATTATCCTGGTAGTTGGTTTTCTTTTTGTGTACCGAGTTAATGTGAGTTAATGCGTTTCCTATGCTTTGTTCCCGGCTTTCCTTGTTATGATCAAGTCCAGATTCCCAATCCTCCAGTTCGTTGTTGGTTCACTTTTTGACTCCGGTTAGTCTTTGATTTTCCAATTCTATTTATTTTTCTCCTTCCCGTCTTATCGAATGTGCAACTTGATTTCGCCGTTTGCCGGAATACAGCAGTCATTTCTGAAAGTTTGTGGGGTAAACAAGTCCTACTAACACTTGTTAGTTTCAATTTGAATATTTTGTTATTTTAGTTTTGGGTATTTCATTCCCGCCTTTTTTATTTACACATTAAATTTTAGTATTTTCCTATTATTGTAGATAAAACCAATTTTTTTATGTCATGGGTTTTGTTCCATCTTTTAGGTGCCACAAGAAAATATGTGGTATTGGTGTGTGAAGGATTGGAAGGTGACGGATGGGTTCTGGTGGTGAATGAAGAGATTGCCAATGAGTGATTGGATCGTGAATAGTGTATTTTTTATACCTCTAATTTTTGTCTTTGTTAGGTTTGGTTAACCGAAGTTTGGTTACACTGCGTTTTGCTGAAGTTAGACCACAATGGCTGGAATGCTCCCCAGTAAAATGTTGAATCCATGGTACCTCAGGTACCAACCGTTTAGAAGACTAGTGAAAAAAAAATGCGGGGGCGCAGTCTCCTACGACCAAATGCGTCTAAAGTACCAGGAGTTCATTGAAGTTGTGAACTCGTTACTGTACGGAGGCACTAAAATGTTATGCCGGCCAGAACGATCTCCTTACGAACAACCGACGGGAAGACGCGGAAGTTCATTGGCATCTGTAGAGAGATGATGGACGAGACCCTCACAAGCATAAAATGTGCCTAAAATATTGGCTAAGCAATCCCGTGCCATGTGGGACGTACTTTTCTGAAGAGGAGGCTAAGACGATTCTACTGGAACTAATTCTAATCTACCGGGGTAAAAAAAAAAAAGTGTTACAGTAGAGAGCAGGACACACTGTCGGACATGTTGGGTGGCAGGACATCTGCCAAAGTCGTGACCTACAAAGAATCCTGTGCTGACACTGGAAACCTCGGTAGCACCGGTTAGGGAAGAGCAGTAGCAGAGGAGGAGGAGGTAGAAAAGCAATGACCAACTCCTTCCAACCCAACGAAGGAAAATGAAAAAGTAAAAGGAACCGCGACGTTTACTTCAAGAGCAAGAAACTGGACGGTGGAGGAGCAGGGGGGATCTATATTTGCTGAATCGTTCCACTGGTTAGGCTAGACGGCCACAAAGTGCCCGAGTGGCGTTAGATGGAAGGCCTAGACTGGCTGGACAAGCTTAACTTCTGGCAACAGCTAGCTAGATTAGTACTGCGGAAATTAGTAGGGAGGGTATCAAAAATGGATGGTGGAAAGAGGCTTAAGGATAGCATTAGGTCTTTCACCGCTGACTATATCCATCGATTCTTCCGAGCTAAGGCTAACAATGTAGAAGACACTTAAAGATTGTCTGTCTCGGGCAGAGGTAGGTGGGATCCCTAGAAATAGAATTAACTAGGCAGGTCCTGGAACGGTTGGCTAGAAAGCGTTACCAGGGTCTGTTTAAGTATAGGTTAAAGATGTTTAACGAAGCCGTGAACAGACTTCCGAATCGCGCAAAAGATCCGTCGAGGTGACCATCTATAGATTCGAGATGGTCAAGACCCCGGAGGTGCGTACTCTGAGGTCGAACGACAATACGTGCGAAATTGTTTCGGCGGCAGTTCGAGAGCCGCTTTACCAAAGAACCTTGTGTCAGTGATGAGTTTCGCAAGTTATTTTACCCGACTTTCCTCGGCTTGGTCCGACTGAAGCAGCAAGTGGGATCACGGAGGGTGAAGTTCACTTGGCATTGAAGTGGGTCGGCATGTGCAAGTCTCCGGGATTTGATGGTCTACCCTACGAATTGTACTAAGGCTGTCACATCTTTGTACCGATATTGACGGTGGTGTTCGAAACTGGTTCCGTGCCCGACCAGATTTCCAGGGTGAGATTGCGCTAAAAGTCAAAAGTGTAGGGAAGGGCTTAGATGATTACAAGCCCATAACTCTGCTAAACACAGAGTTAAAGATTTTTGGCAAAGATCTTGGCGGGGTGCTTGCAGTCACTTGCCGAGATTTTGACCATCGAGAGGAAGTGTGACGCCGAAGCCTTGACGGACATTTAGTTTCCACCTCCCCCAACATAATTGCCATGACTCGAATAAGATGATCCAATAGTGAAATCAATGAAATTCTGCCAATAACCTATTTACTACGATTCATTTTAATGGAACACCTATATAATCAGACTGAGAAAACGCGGAAGTTGGAAAACAGTTTTGCTCAGAGAGGATACCGTTTTGTTCATCCACCCTATATCGAACACTTACATTAACATTCCCGTGAGATGTCGCTAGTCTTTTTGCCTCTGATGGCCACAAACAATGAAATGTGCCAAGGATCAATAAGCGAGGCTATAAAAACAAAACCCTTACCTACAAGCAAGGACTAACCAATGAAGTGTTCAGCTTTAACATTTTTAGGGTGTCTTGATTCCTGAGCCTATTAAATGCCGACGCTATTACTTGAAATAAAAAATCGAATCTTCTTGAAAAGAGGATTAAAAGCATTGTTCAATCAGAAGAATGTGATTTGACACGCTAATTCGAGGAGAACCATATTAGCCTGATGACAAAGATAAAAAAACAAACTATAACAAACAAAAAAATAAGTCAGGATGCGTAATCAGAAGCTCAAGAATTAAATGTTGCAGCTGAGAGCAGAAAATTCCGAAACGTCAACCAAAAGAATGGCGGACTACAGAACAAAACCTAAAATCTAACTCTTTGTTCGAAGATTACCTTCAATTATCAAACCAGGGTCGGTGTAAGGGTTTTTATGAGCCACCTCACGAATGCTAATTTTCCAAGGAGATACTATTCAAATATAATACAAATGTTATTGTATTCTAATTATGTCCAATAATGGATTATATGTAACAGGTGAAAGGTTAACTTAAAAAAATGAAAAATACAGTGTCTAAATACAGACTTGTCAATAGAACATTCCGTAACTTAAATACAGATTACATTAGTGACCTGTCACAATAGAACATTCCATCTTAGGAGTTGTCTTGCATAACATCCCGTGCGTTCGTTAAGTGTTCTTGTTATTTCTTCTACCTTTGAAGGCGATCAAAGTGTAGTATCTGTGCTCGTAAGATTGAAGTTGTGTTGTATTCTTTTAACAACTTCAAGTGTCGGTTTTCGGTTCGCAGGGAGAGTGTTGGCGTCGGAAGAAGCCTCCGTCGACAGGAGGACAATGACCCAGGAGAGGCCTAAGAGTTCGGTTCCCTCCACAACGGCGTCCTGTGGAGACAACGATGGGGATCGTCGGGGAGATCTTGCCGAGGTAGACGACATAATACCTCACCGAGTCCAATCGATGGCTTCAATGCCTTCCACATCGGCGTGGTGTGGAGAAGAGAATGAGTGGCAGGTCTCACGGACGAATGGTCAAGATTCAGAAGCAGTGTCCATGTCAGCGGAGGGAAAGGAGAGATTTGGCAGTCCCATTTCGATGGACCCGAAAAGGCCAAGTCTACATCGCTACCTCTGGTTGGAAGGGTGGGAACGTGAGAAAGGGCTCCAGGAGAAGTACGCGAAATATTTCGGGCACCGAATTGCTGTGTGCCGGAGAACCTGTCGGCATTTGAACCAAGAATAATCTCCCTGCCCGGAAATAAAGACCAAAAGTTTGTGGGTGTCAATGAGGAGAACATCGAGAAACTATCAAGTCACTCAAAATTAAAGCCAGGGAGGAACCACGCTATGTGGGACGTCCTGCTTGGCACGGCGAAGGAAGCAAGTAGTTGGCCGGAGCAACACTCACTACAAAAACGCTCCGGCCTCAAACGGAGTACATGGCGACCCGCAAGACCCAAACATTGCACGGGGGTTCCCATGGACATCACTGAAGATCACATGGGCGCCTTCTTCAAATATGGAAAGGTGGCGGATGTATCATCGGTGATTCCGAAATCAGGATTTATGACTGGCGACATGACCCTGCAGGTGACGATGACTCGGAAAGAGTTCACTGACATCCCAAACATTCTCACCTGCAGGGGCCGGTCAATGTATGTGGTGGTGGAGGGCAGGGAGACTGTTTTGTTAGGTCTGCGGGGCGTAGGAAAGCGTGTCCAAAGATCCCGCCCCAAGAGACCCAGCCAGCACATAACAGCCAGCAGTACCTTCAACAGTACCAGCAGATGCACCTTCTAAAGGAAGTGGAGAATGGCAGACAGTTGAAAAGGAAAAACGCGTCCACCACCGGAGAAGTCTTCACCGGCAAAAATCACCTGTGTCATCGAAGGCGCGCATCCGCCCAAAACCACCTCCGCCGCCCAAATGCCTCCCACAGGGGAAGTCGAGGAAAAGCAAGAGGAAGATATGGAAACAAAGCGTTCATCATCCCTGAAGCGCAGCAGAGACGAGGAGGAAGATCAACAAGAGAGCCCCAAAAGCCCCAGAAAGAGTAGGAGCAGTGAAAAAGCGGCATACACTAAGGCTAAATGTTCATCCCTACCAGTATCGCCGGAAAGGGCGTCTTATGGATAAGGCAGAAGCCTTCCCTCCTCCCCCTCAAAAACATGCCCAGTCCCCGACCTTTAAACTGACTTCTTTAACTCTCACCCCTACTACTCCTACTCTCAGAAAAAAAAAAAAAAGTTCCCTTCCCCAGGAGAAGAGCTAATGAAAGACTATAAAAAGGACATATCCAGGGGACTGGTCAGCCTAGAAAACTCATTACTTAAGCCCTTGCTGAAGCTAACTGGTGGATGGCAAGTCCACTGAAGATGACAAACTTCCCAAAGGCCCCCGGCGTGCTTCCCTGGTTCGTCACAGCACGGGGGTAACCTGAGGGTGCAGGAACACATAAATGAAGCCAGCAGGTTCTACAAAGAAGAGATAATGTACAGGAGTGGAACTCCTGAACTCAAAATGTCTAAGAATTGTGCAGGGGGTTTCCCAGTTCTTCTCCATCTCTTATATAGGGTAATCAAACTAACCTACCCTACAGACGTTGGCAGGGATTGTCAGACAGACGGATTACGTCAGACGTAGGAACGGGTTCCCTTGGACGGTCCGTCGGTGTCCCTGCCACCAGGAATTTCTATCCGGTATATGACTAGAGTAAGTCTCTTTTCTATTTTTCAGGTCTAAAAATTCTTATGTGCTGTCTAATGACTGTCGTTTATTCAGCATATGGGAACCGGCATGCCAGAGGCGTTTCTTTGCTGGTCAGACATACCTAGATGCGAGAGTGGACCTTTCCCATGTCACGGTGCCGGGAGCCGGTTGATTGTGACCGATATGGCAGTGAAGAAAGAAAGCAACTCGTTCCGGTTGATTGCGGTTTATGCGCAATGATCAAGGTAGGCGGGTCTTTTTTGACTGTTGGAGCCCTTCCTGGTGGATTCAACACGACTAATCCTAGTGAGGGACTGGAATGCCATCCGCAGACCCCAAATGGGATAAAGGGAGGGGTGTTAGCGGGAGGAGAGGTGATCGTAGCTTGGTTAACATCATTGAGATTTTGGCTTCGTTGATAGATACCGGGTCGATCATCCAGTGGGAGTATGTGGACGTGGGCGCGTAGTTGGCCCTCTACCGGGTAGTTAGCTGCCTGGATGAGTGTTAGAAAGCCGACAGACTTCTTAGAATGCCCAACGTTCACGGGTTAGGTTATACGGATCACAAACTTGTTTGTGCCCGTGTAGCGTTAGAATTTAGGGCTAGAATAGCTGGTTACTGGAAGTTCAATCAGTCCTTACTGGACAGGCAGGACTTTCGGTGCCAGCTAGTGGGTCTGGCGGGCGTTAGCTAGGGGAGACATTGGGAGTAAGTGGTGGGAGAACCTTAAAGGATAGCATTGAGTCTTTCGCCACTCAATATAGCCAACAAGGCGAAAACACTTAGAGCTAATTACTCCCGGGCGGAGGTTGGTGGGATCCCCTCAAGATAGCTAAGGAGGCCCTTGAGCGTTACCAGGATCAGGTAATTGGACATAAGATGTCTTCAAAGCTGTGAGCTTGGGCGCGTATCTGCGCAGGGAGAAATTCGTCGAGGCGGCGATCGCTACATTCGGGGGGTGCGCGACCCGGCGGGCATCTCCTTCGGTCGACTGACGATATGTGTGAGGCGTTTCGGCGAAGTCTACGCGGCTTTGAAGAAGGTCAGCAGTGGCAAGTCGCCTGGTTTGGATGGTTTGCCCCATGAATTGTACTTGAGGCGGTCGCATTTTTTGTCCCGATCTTGACTGTTGTGTTCAACAACTGGTTCCGGCAGCAGGGGCCATCCCCAACCTGTTCACCAAGGGTGTGAGTCACGCTTTGAGAAAAGGCAAGAATGTTGGAGGGAATTAGATGGTTACAGGCCCTTAACTCTGCTAAACACGATTTAAGATTTTGGCCAAGATCCTGACGAATCGCTTGCAGCTAGTTGCAGAGTCTGTTGGGACCTGATCAGACTTGTGCTGTGAGGGCGAACAATTCAGAGCAACCTGCACTTGATCCGCACGATCCTAAAGGGTGCCCAAAAGACGACGATAATGCTGCGCTGATCAATTTGGATCAATCCAAGGAATTTGATAGGGTTGACCATGGCTACCTGGCTGCTGTCCTGCAGAAGACCGCCGCATTCGCACCTGACTTCTGCCGCTGGATTGTAGTCTCCGCCGTCGCTCCCCCACGGCTGTGGTACCGCGGGGAGCAGCGGGAAGCTGTCGAGCGCTTTGCGCTGTCTAGGTCGGTCCGACAGGGTTGTCCACTGTCGTCCTTACTTTGTCTTGGCGTTGGAGCCTCTCCTTCGCCGGCTAAAAGACAGGACGTACAGTCCGACCCTACGCGGAATCGCTGTCCTGGTGGTGCTCGAGCCGAGTTCTGCGTACGCCAATGACGTAACGACTTTTGTGTCCTCCCGGGTAGGCAGGCGGTACAGAAGACGCTTGAACGGTACAAAGAGGTGCCTGGAAGGTTCTACCTTCCCGGGGCCCTTTGACTGTATCGGTCCTGTTCGCATTCTTGGAGTGTGGTTTGGGCCGGACTTACAGTTGAAGAATTGGTCACAAATACAGGCAAAAGTCGGCGCGTCGGTCGTGATTTGGCGTCGAAGGAATTTGTCCTTAAAGGGCTTGGCAGAGGTGTGTTCTACATATCTTTCCCAAGATCCTTTACCGGCTATCTGTACTTCCCTTTTATGATGGACGTGAGGAGGCGATCGAGCGTTTGCTATTTCTTTCTTTGGAGAGAACGCAAACATCACGTCGACAAAGGTGTGTTACCAACGTCCAATGTCATGGGGGTCTGGGAATGCCACACTTGGAGAGTCACAAGCTTGCTTCCAGGGTGGTTTTCTCAGGCGCGTTGATGGAAGATCGGTTGCTTTCGGGGGTAATGAGGTTATGTTGTCTAGCCTCACTATCACTCCCCCGATCATGAGAGGCGGTGCCGTAAGCCTCATGGGCGATAGTGATTCTTCCTCGAGTGTAGGAAAGCCTTGCGGGCTATTCCACGGTCTAAGTAGCATTTCACAGCCTAGAAAAGTCTTCTTTCGGAGATTAGTGGTGAGTGTCGCAAGGAGGACCCACTACGGGAGAAGCTCGGCATGTCGGGGAGTAGGTTTCGCTCGTATTGGTCTTGGGCGCCAGGTGCAGATTATCTTGGCAACAGTTTTCTGATCTGGCGATTAGCTCGGAATCGGTTGTCTCAATGACATGCGTTTCATAAAGGGCATGGCGGATTTGCCAGATTGTGAACGCTGCAACCTTGGTTTAAAGGAGACGTCCTCGCACGCCTACCATTGTTCGCAGGTTCGTCCGTTGTGGGATCGTGTCGGCGAGTTGACTGCTCGTATCGCGCCGCATGAGCTCCTGCTCATTGATCGTGCATACGCACGTGAGTGTGTCGCCCCCGTTTTCCGGAGTGAAGCAGATGTGTTTCTATCGCTGCCAGCCACGGCTCGAATGGTGACATGGACGACGCAACTGGAGGGAGTCTTGCGGGGTGGCTGTGCTCACATCAGGATTTGATCCGATATTTTTTGAGCATCAGCTCAAAATGAAGTTAAAACTGATTGGAAACGGTTGACGCCGACAGATTTCAACAAAAGGTGGATAAATGTGGCAAGCCTGGTGCGCGTGACTGGGGCTAACGCTTGATTTTCTCTTTAGGCCTGCCTAGTCACATCGGGGTGAATTCCTTTTCGAACCCTCCCCCTGGGTAAGGTAAGTTCCTTTTTGTGTACCTAGTTAATGTCAGCGAGTGTTTCCCGGCACTGTCTTTTGTTATGATCCAGCTCAAGATTCCCACTTCCGTTTAATTTTTTGGTCACGTTTCATCCTCGTCTGGGTCAGTATTATGTTTTCCCCTCAGTCAATTTATTTTCTCTTCACTCTGTGAAAGGCCTTTTGATTTTTTCTCCTTTAGGCAGAATACAGCGGCTTCTTTGTTTGAGGTGGGTTGGGTCAGGTAACATGTCTTATATTTTCAGTTTTTTTTTTTTTTTTTCAGGAAAATTGTTTTCATACCCCTCCCCCATCATGTCATTTTATGTATAAATTTTTATATATTTTTGTACCATATAAAAAAAAATTTTTAAATTGTAATTTTTATGTACATCTGGGTTGTTTTTAGGTCCCCAGAATGCATTGCGCAGTATTGTGGTGCATGATGGATTGAGTGTTGATGAATCATTTTTTATGGTGATTGAAAAAAATTGTGCGTATGTCCCAGTCACGAGTCAGATTAGCTAGGTATAATGTAGATAATGAAGACCAACCAGAGTTTTTTTCCCACCCTTTTCTTGCGGCCTTGTGCATAAAAACTGTATAAGCAATTTTTAAATAAAACATTCCATCTTAATGTTTTGCGGCAATTTTTATCATTGAAGATTTGGAAAAAAAAAGTGTAGGGGGTGTGAATAATTAACAGGTAAGTCAATTATTCTTGGCGTTGCTTAGCATGAGTAAAACAAATTCACGGATTTGGAAAAACCCAAAATGACATGAGAAATTTACCATCCTTTACTCAATTGAGCTTAGTTTACTCAGTGTTATTGAAAGCGTGAGTCAAAACGGCGGTCTGGTCGGAGGAATAATACGCACCGATCTTATTACTTCCCATATTATTGCTTTTAAAAGTGATAGTAAATAGATTCAGAGAAAAAATAAAAATACATAATTACTGAAAAGGCCACGACTGTTAAAGATATAACGAGTCCTAAGTAAGTTAATATTCAAAGCGATAATAGAACGTCTTATCTTTAAGAAATTGAAACAAAGGGATTCACCTTTGAAAGATGTTTTGAAATTTTCAGGGAGAAGGATTTCTTGCTTTTTGTTTGAAAAGGTCCACAAGGTTAGTGACCAATTGGTAATTATATTTAAGAAAATATAGAGGATAACCAGTTAACACTGTAACTGACTTGTGAGCGAGAAATATGATGGTAAATACTAAGCTATAAAAGACAAAATGGACAAGTTAAACAAAACGCGACAAAATATTGACTTGGAAATGTCATCCGAGAAGAAAGGCAAGAGCTAGAAAATGGTTTGATATACACATTAAGAGATTGTAATCATTGAAAGAAAAGGGCAAATTTGGTATTTTACAAAAACGGAAGGGGTCAACTAACAATACAACCTTCATTACAAGTATTTTCTATACAAGTCGCACAAAATTATGTTTCAGAAACGCTGGCGTCCGTTTAGACGCATTTCTTCTGAATTTCCGATTGACCCCTGAAAAGTTTCAATACCCAGAACTTTTCGTAGGAAATTAAACATTTCTGCAGAAAGAGTACATGGTTTAGTCAGAAGATTCGTGCTGCTCGTTAAACCCATTTGTGTTGACTTCGTTTACCATTTGATTTAGAGAAGTCCACACTTTCTAGGATTTCTTTGAGAGAACCTAGAAAAGGTTTTCCACTGAAAATTTAAATATCCTAAGAGTTTTCAGTCACATTAGCTATTCCAAAAGATTAAACTAGTTTAATCAAAATATAAAATGAGAACATGTGCGGTCGACTCAAGTCCGTTGAACCCAAGAGTACCATACGTTATACACGCTTGGACGATCATGTCTCGAAAGACATGACTGGGCAGAAGATTTTTCTGCAGTAGGTTGTCATTACTTTCTGCAGTAGATGGTTGCCAACCAAGGCTACAGAACCCAATCTGTGTTGCTATTTAACCCACTAGCTCGAGGGGGAAGCGACAGATTAATAATTTTCAAAGGGTATTTGCACGTAAGTGAATGCAACGAATACGACTGGGATTCGAACTTGTCTCGACGATTTCTCGTTCCAAGTTGATATCCACTGCACCTACAGTCACGTCAGAATTCAGCGAATATAAAAGATCTTTTGATCGCTTTGTGAAAGCTGTCATATCCGCAATCGCTTTCGATTGATTATGCGTGCATAAGAAAAATGCGATTGGCGTGTAAAAGTTACATCAAGTTTCGTATTCATTATTAGTTGCTAATTTGAGCTCCAGTCGTGGATAGGAACTCGGAAATGAAAGTCAGACAAGAGATTCAATCAAGATCTTGGAATTGATTTTTTTTTTTTTTTTATTACGCTTCTGTATACGTGATAAAGTCAAACGAAAGGCAAACAAGATGTTAAGTTCTGTTGAAACAAAGTGACAAATGTCTTTCCATTTCTCGTTTAAATATTGACAAGATTTTTCATGGTTAACT
>JBBBDQ010014936.1:0-13006 GCA_037127315.1 Ascarosepion bandense
GCGAAAATTGTTTGTTATCCGCAAATAACCAAAGCGATAAAAATCGCGTGTCTTCTATGTGCCGTGTCCTTTCAGGACGTAGGCGATCATGGCTTTCCACGTTTCCCTGTCCCTTAGTGGCTCTTAGCACACTTTCTCCTGTTACACCACCCAAACTCCGCTCTGCCATCCACTAGCTGAAACCCATAAATCTAAAATATAAATGTATAGAAACTACCATGGCCACAAAATAGAGGGATCAGTTTATATATTGATTATTATATAGATTTGATTCCCCACTTTATATTCACATTATAATTTCTTATAAACAGTTGGCGTATATATTTTATGTGCCGTGTCCTTTTAGGACGTAGGCGATCGTGGCTTTCGTCTCCCTGTCCCTAGTGGCTCTTAGCACGCTTTCTCCTGTTACACCCCGCAACCCTCGTTCCGTCATCCACCTGATCAGGCCCTTCAAATGTTACCCGCTGCTTTCCTGTTTCTTTTCCCCCCAACTCTATCTGGCCTGTTAGTATCAGATTCTCAAGCCCTCTTTCCTCATTGCATGTCTCAAGAACTTTAGTTGTCTCTTCCTGATGCTCAGTATTAATTTCCTTTTCGTTTCAATCCCTTTCTGAAACCTCATCACCTTGCTCACATGCTCGATCCATGATATTCGCAGCATCCTTCTGTAGAACCACATTTCAGTTGCTTCAAGTTTTTCATTCATCTTTGATATTGTCCAGCATTCACTGCCATATTGAAGAACTGAAATCTCATAACAATCCAGTACTCTCTTCTTTGTTTCTAGCGAAATTGTCCTGTTTCTTAATACTTCACTCAACTCCTGGACTGCTTCTTTCGACATGCCAATTCGCCTTCGGATCTCTGTGTCGCACTTTCCGTCTTTTGTTAGAACACTTCCCAGGTATTTAAAATTTTGTACCTGCTTGATTTTAGTATCCCCGACCTGTATTTGGCATTTTGGGCTGCTCTTTTTGCTGATGACCAGGCATTCGAACGGTAACCGTTCTAATAAAGCCTTGGTTTCTTTAACGCCTTAGAAAAAGAAAATGTGAATTCGAATCCAAACATTAAAAGGTCAAGTGTTTCACGTTTTATTCTCCTTACATGAAATAAATTTGGACAGTTATGTCAATTCTGGTCAACCGCCTTAACATCGCCACATCTGGCTGTCATCAATCACTTCACAGGTCAGAGAGATCAGAGCTCTGTGATTTAAAAAAAAAAAAAAAAAACAACTTTATTTTAAATTTCATGTTATAAACAAAGTAATACTTGTGTAAAATCAGGTTATAAATAACATATCACAAATGTATATTTTATTTTTGCATGATTTTTTAAACCGAAAATTAACTTTTGTTCATAAACATATCAAAATGGACAAAAAGAAAATGTTTGAAAACTCGAAAAATTGAGATTCTAATCAATATAATTTCTATTTGAAATAAATTATTTGCTTACTGGAAATAAAATAATCATTTAACTTTCAATTATAGCTAAAATTAAGGTTTTTTCAGAAAACTTATTTTTAAAAAGTACATTTTAAAACTTGGTATCAAAAATAGTGGAGGTGCCGACTTCAAATGTTCGCTTGAGGCAGAAAAAAAAACGGGTTGGTCATTTTTTCTTCGTCATAATCTTACAATGAATTTACAGACAGCTTGAATGACGCCCATCTCCAACCTGTAACGTTGATAGATATATGGTTTCTTATACTTCTCAAACAAAGGCTCTCATGGTAACCAACAAAAATGTTGGCTAATAAAGGACCCAAGGGGCTGCCGCAAAACCCCATCTACTCGGACATACATATCATTTTCAAAGTTGAACTCTATTCCTTTTGTTGCTAACATCAGGAACTGTAAGTTTAAAGACTCCGGAATGTAAGGAGGACCCAAGCAACTTCTATAGAGAGCATCAGCACATATGTGTTATCTCTTGTAAGGGGATATTCGTGTACAGACTTACATTGTTATAAAAAGCCGTGATCTTATCATTAGAAGTAATGGGACAATTTCTAATAAACTTCGAAAAGGTGAAAGAATCTGATACACAGTAAGTTGAGAAATGGTCGCTCTCTCGCTCTCTCTCGCTCTCTCTCTCTGCCTCTCTCGCTCTCTCTCACTCTCTCGCTCTCTCTCGCTCTCGCTGAATCATTTACCCATTTCTTTATTTACGTATTTAGTTCAATCGTAAATGTTTTTCTGACTACCGTATTTTATATTAATCGTAACTTTAAAACGTGTTCCAACGTATCTCTTGTAATTCTTCGCTATTCAGTCTAATACAATTATAATTGTGCCACTGATTGTTCTCTTAAGAAGCGTTCGCCAAATGGCAGCCTAGGTCAGAATATTATTAAAAAAAAATGAACATAAAATTATGTTTATTCAGATCTATATTTTTGTTCTGTGGTATCAAGTCATTATTCCGATATGTGTGTGTGTGTTTTTACGATCTCACACCCTGATTGAGCACTCTGGAAGAATGGTAAACTTTGAAAAAACAGTAGCTACTCTAGCATCTACACATCGTTCATTCAGTAATGAATTAGAACACTCTAACTACTGGCGTGTGTTTACATGATATATCACATGCTAAAACTCTGCCTCCCTCTACCTCTCATAGATCAGAGGTAGAATCACTAACTGACGTTAAATCGGTCGGGTTTCAATCCTTGGTAAACGCAATCGGATATCTAACTGTACTGATGAGCTGTGATAAGAATAAAACAGATTTGCCTGCGGATGACACACACACACACACACACATATATAATTTCCCTCCTGTCACGCTCATGCAGAGAGAAACAAAAGCAAGGCAAAGTTGGCTCAGTCCATAAACTTTACTGCCAGTTATGAAAGCTCTTGCCGCATGTTCTCTCTTTAACAGAGCCTTATTTAACTTTTTATTTCTGTGTTCTTGCAATAATTGTCGTGTAATGAAGAAAAATATATGTAAATTTCCCTCAGGGGCTTGGATTATTTTTTTCTTTTGTCTTTATGTAAAATACCCAGTATTGACCGGTACATTAATATATTTATTGCCTTCATTTTAAACGGAACATCGATATAAATATTTTGAAGGAATGAGCCTACTCATATTTTAAAATTCTTCGTTGTATTTGTCGATACGTGGTGACAGTTTCAGGGGTCCCAGGTTCATCCCGGACGAGCCCCTAATTTTGTTACGATATGTTGCAACAAAAGAAAAAAATGATTAACCTAAACACAGAACCTAATCACAGACAAATATTTAATTTACGATAACACAAAATAAAAATATTTACAAAATATACAATTTTTGCATTCAAAACGAGAAACATAGTTTACACCTGGTAGAGTGACGAGTAAGTGTTACGAAGAGGAAGGAAGATGCCAAGTATCTTTACCCAGTTAAGCTAGCGAAGTAGTCTAAGTGCTATACTTTTGGAAATCTTCAAATGTGTATAAAAAAAATTATTCGTTTGGTCAATGAAAGGGTCAAAAATTTCTATTTACCCCACTTAGTTCCATGAGGTTCTCTTTCAGGTTTTAGTTGGTCGGCAACTTTTCGTAGAGATTCTTTCGGTTGGATATACAAATCCTTGAAGCAAAAGCCGGAGTTGATAATGTTAGCAAATCCTTTTAGCAACTGACTCTCTCCCCAAAACCTATTTTTCTAACACTTAATTTGCATATTTCTAGAATCCTTTAGAATTCTCTAGTTTTACTTGAATATTCTACAATCTTCCAAAACTTTCAATTCCTAATTTCTCTATTTAACAACTACTAAAAAGGAATTAAAACTTTTTTGTAATAACTCAATAGAATCCCTTACTATAACCTTTTAAACATTATTATTTTTATATGTAAATGCATCCACTTAACATCTGGAAATTTAATGTTCTTCTGCGAGGAGACGTGTTTAGCGCTTGAGAGATACTTAGGTAAGATTTGTTGCATTTTGTGCAACTGAATCCAAAAATTGTATTTTTGGAGTTACAGTTTAGAACAGCGGCGAACCCCGGCCCGCGGGCCACATCCGGCCCTCGAGTGAATCTTGTCCGGCCCGCTACCTTACTCTGAACACGATATAAATATAGGTAGACCAACTCAGAGACAGTTGATAGTCTGAATATACTGCGTCGAAATTAAAATGATTTATTTTTACCTGGAGAATGTTTTACATTTATTTTTTATTTGTAGGGATCATAAAAATTAGCCTACGGCCTCACTTTCACTTTTTTCTATGAAATTGCTTTCCGTGAGCGGGCACATTTAAACGAATATAAAACGGTTTTTGAACCGATTTTAATGGAATTCTTTTCAGTACTGATTTATGAAACATTTATTTTTTTAAGATGTAATACTTTTTAACAAAATTTCCATCAGATATTAAATTATATTGAATCCTTGCTTTCTTCAAACAAAGAAAATTTATTCACATATTTAATAACATGGTTCTTCTCCATGACACTGGAGCCATAGCTGTTTGGCCCTCTTCCATGATTCTACATAGCTTTTTGGCCCTCTCTCTCCAAAAGGCTGCCGACCCCTGGTTTAGTGTTTTCTCTACTGTAAAAGCATACGGACGAAACGATTCCAGCAGATGTACAAAGATAGAAAAGGGTGTAAGACAAGGATGTGTCTTCTCACCAGATCTATTCAACATGTACAGCGAGACTATTCTGAGAGACTTAGGAGTCACACCAGGATTTATCATTGGAGCCACAATCTGAACAATATGATACACAGATGATCTATTTATTCATAATTGTTTTCCTCTAGGGATGTGTCTTGGTGCAGTGGAATGAGAAATCGGAGAAAGCCGAGTTCGAATTCCAGTTAGATTCGATGCATTCACTTACACGCAAATACTCTTGGGAAACGTATTAATCTTTCCTCTAGCTATGGGTTAAATAACAGGACAAACTGGGTTCCATAGCATTGATTGGTAACCAGTCTACTGCAGAAACTAATGGCAACCTATGGGGAAAATTATTGCCCAGTCAGTCGTGTCTCAAGAGACATGATCGCCCAACCGTGTATCACGTACGCTATGAAGCTAGGTTAGGGTGACATGTTGGTGCCATTTTCGTTCCTATCATGGTACCTAGAGTGTTGTCAAATTCGAAAGTATTGTTGTTCATCATTAGGTCGATGCTATCAATAATGAATTCCTTGATGAATCTGGGATATAATATTCCTGGATGTTTTCAATCCAAAATTAGATTCTTGTTTTGCAATTCATGTGTTATATTGCGATATAGTTTGCTAGCATCAAATATTACCATGAGTGTTCCTAGGTCTTGTTTGTGGTATGGAGCTAAGAAGCGAATATCATCTCTCATGTAAGGTTTGTGACATTTACCATCTGTTTGATATTCAAATTACTCAATTTCTGCGGCTGGACTGATGATCACTTTGATCTCAACCCTATCTTAACCCACGTTGTGATTTGGTTGATCTTAAGACGGGCAGGAAACCGGGTGACCTTCAGGAATTGCTGGAAATGAATTGGCTCAAGTTGAGCAAAGTCACAAGAAGAAAATCTTCATAGAATTCCAAGTTTTATAACTTGGTTCTTCTTTTGGTCATTTCAACATTCAGAATCAATCTGGTTATATGCTCACGTATTAAATTGAAATACAACACTTTGGATGGTTCTGTTAAGTCTGGCACAGGGTTCGAGTTCTTCTTTGATAAGAAGTTATTAAGTTTAAGGCGTGGTAAAAATATCTAATTTAATTTTTATGGAAACATGTTATGACTCCTACGGAACATCGTACTTACCCAAAAACATTTACACACACAAATTTTTTTTTTAATTATTTTAAAATATTTCTGGAGAACGATATTAAACTTTCCAATTTTAGATAGGCCATATAATCATCAATTCTTAACTAAAAAGAAATTAATATAACGATTCCATAAAAGATTTTTAAAGTCGTTGTAACACTTTATGAATTATTTACTAATTATAATAATTTTAAAAAAATGAAAACAATTATTTCAAAATTTTATTAGTAATTGAAAAAAAAATTTTCTTCAAACTGTCTTTAATAATTATTCCAGCAATTAAAAGCTTATTAAATTATATCAGTTTTTATTGCATTTTATTTTACTCTTCCGGAGCAGATTTTCGGTTAAGTTTGTGTACTTAAAAAAAAACATAGATGATTTATATTCCCACAATGAACCCTGCGTTTAACTAATAAATGTTTGCAGCTAATTAAAATTTATTAAAATTTTATGGATTTACGTAAGGGAAGTGCTAAAAATATTTTTATCAAGATTCTTAAAAAATAATTTCAAAAATAATTTCATCCATTTGAAACTGAAAGTTTCATTAAAATCTGACAATTATTTGATTTTTTTGGCGAATTTCCAAATTAATGTTTTTGTCACCGGGGAAAAAAAAATTGGTTAATGTCATCATTACGTTTTTCATTGTAAAACAGTCCTGAACTTTAGCCGCTAAATCAAAATTTTCTGATAAAATTTCAAAAATGTTAGATGGGATTAAAAATTAAAAAAAAAAAAATTAAAAACTACTTTGATCTTTCCTCTTAATAATATAAACATTTTGATGAAAAATGTTTGGAACTTTTCTTAATCATACTCTTCTGTTTTTTAGCAATTTAGTGGATGTACCTACAGTGACTGTATGGCAATCACAAATGACATAATTGTACAATTTTCCCCTTTAATTGGAAGAAACTGTGAAACACATGACCTTTACGAAATTAACATGCACAAAAAAAAATTCAAATATGCAAAAATAATTTTTTTTTAATTATTTTTAAAAACACGATTTGTATTAAACTTTTCAATTTTTGATGAGTAAATAGTTTTTACTTAACTTACCAATCTACAAATATTTGAAATACTTTAAAAATATTTTTGAAACTGTAAATTATTATAATAAAAAAAAACAAAAGCACCTAAAATTTCATTATTAATCGAAAAAAAAATTTCTTCAGTCCCTATAAGTGACTATAATATCCTGCTTTATATTATTTATTAAAGCAATTATAAGCTTATATAATTAAATAATTAGTTTTTTTGCATTTTTTCTTTTCCTATTTAGAGCAGATTTTTAGTAAAAAAGACTAAAATATGGTTGAAAAAATAAAGGATTTAAATTTTACATTCCCTAATGAGTTCTGCTTTTAACTAATAAAACAATTTTGCCTAAAGAATATAATTTCTTGAAATTTCATGATATGAGGTAACAGATGTAAAAGAAAAATATATATTTTTACCAAGATTTTTTCTTAAAATAACGATTTCAAAAATATTTCATTTGTGAATAAGTTCTGGAAAGTTTTAAAATCACAATTATTTGATTTTTGCAAGAATTTTCAAATTAAATGAGTTGCGTAAACTACAAAAACTCTAAAGATTTTTTTAACCAAATTTTGAGCAGTTTCAGAATTACAAAAATATTTTTTAAAAAAATGATAAAAAAATTGCTTTGATTTTTTTATTTTTTCCTCTTAAAAATTTCAACGGAAAAAATTTGCTTTCCCGATGCCATTTTGTTTCTTTCAATGATTTCTTCTTCTTTCTCTGTCTCTCTCGTGTTCTCTCTTTCACTCTCTCTCGTGTTCTCTCTCTCTCTCGTGTTATCTCTTTCTCTCTCTCTCGTTCTCTCGTGTTATTTCTCTCTCTCTCGTGTTATTTCTCTCTCTCTCTGTTGTTTCTCTCTCTCGTGTTCTCTCTCTCTCTCGTGTTCTCTCTCTCTCTCGTGTTCTCTCTCTCTCTCTCTCGTGTTCTCTCTTTCTCTCGTGTTCTCTCTTTCTCTCTCTCTCTCTCGTGTTCTCTCTTTCTCTCTCTCTCTCTCGTGTTCTCTCTTTCTCTCTCTCTCTCTCGTGTTCTCTCTTTCTCTCTCTCGCTCTCGTGTTCTCTCTTTCTCTCTCTCGCTCTCTCTCGTGTTCTCTCTTTCTCTCTCGCTCTCTCTCGTGTTCTCTCTTTCTCTCTCTCGCTCTCTCTCGTGTTCTCTCTTTCTCTCTCTCGCTCTCTCGTGTTCTCTCTCTCTCGCTCTCTCTCGTGTTCTCTCTCTCTCGCTCTCTCTCGTGTTCTCTCTCTCTCTCGCTCTCTCTCGTGTTCTCTCTCTCTCGCTCTCTCTCGTGTTCTCTCTCTCGCTCTCTCTCTCGTGTTCTCTCTCTCACTCTCTCTCGTGTTCTCTCTCTCTCGTATTTATCTCTTTCACTCTCTCTCTCGTGTTGTATCTCTTTCACTCTCTCTCTCGTGTTATCTCTTTCCTCTCTCTCTCGTGTTCTCTCGTGTTTGTCTCTCTCTCGTTCTCTCGTGTTGTCTCTCTCTCGTTCTCTCGTGTTGTCTCTCTCTCGTTCTCTCGTGTTGTCTCTCTCTCGTTCTCTCGTGTTGTCTCTCTCTCGTTCTCTCGTGTTCTCTCTCTCTCTCGTGTTCTCTCTCGTGTTATCTCTTTCTCTCTCTCTCTCTCTCGTGTTATCTCTTTCTCTCTCTCTCTCTCTCGTGTTATCTCTTTCTCTCTCTCTCGTGTTATCTCTTTCTCTCTCTCTCTCTCTCGTGTTATCTCTTTCTCTCGGTGTTTCTCTCTTTCTTTCTCTCTCTCTCTCTCTCTCGTGTTCTCTCTTTCTTTCTCTCTCTCTCTCTCTCTCTCTCTCTCTCTCCGTGTTCTCTCTCTCTCGCTCTCTCGTGTTCTCTCTCTCTCGCTCTCTTTCTCGTGTTCTCTCTCTCACTCTCTCTCGTGTTCTCTCTCTCACTCTCTCTCGTGTTCTCTCTCTCTCGTGTTATCTCTTTCACTCTCTCTCTCGTGTTATCTCTTTCCTCTCTCTCTCGTGTTATCTCTTTCACTCTCTCTCTCGTGTATCTCTTTCACTCTCTCTCTCGTGTTATCTCTTTCACTCTCTCTCTCGTGTTATCTCTTTTTCACTCTCTCTCTCGTGTTCTCTCGTGTTGTCTCTCTCGTTCTCTCGTGTTGTCTCTCTCGTTCTCTCGTGTTGTCTCTCTCTCCTTCTCTCGTGTTGTCTCTCTCGTTCTCTCGTGTTCTCTCTCTCTCATGTTCTCTCTCGTGTTATCTCTTTCTCTCTCTCTCTCTCTCGTGTTATCTCTTTCTCTCTCTCTCGTGTTATCTCTTTCTCTCTCTCTCGTGTTATCTCTTTCTCTCTCTCTCCGTGTTATCTCTTTCTCTCTCTCTCTCTCTCGTGTTATCTCTTTCTCTCGTGTTCTCTCTTTCTTTCTCTCTCTCTCTCTCTCGTGTTCTCTCTTTCTTTCTCTCTCTCTCGTGTTCTCTCTTTCTTTCTCTCTCGTGTTCTCTCTTTTTTTCTCTCTCGTGTTTCTCTTTTTTCTCTCTCGTGTTCTCTTTCTCTCTCTCGTGTTCTCTTTATTTTCTCTCTCTCTCTCTTTCTCTCTCTCACACACACACGCACACACACACGTAGGTACCTGTTTTAAATTATTATTTGAAATAATCAACCTTATACAAGGTGAAAGTATAAATTGTTAAAAATCTCTCCAAAACTATTTTGACGACATTGCACGTTTTTTGCTTCTCTCATTCCCTCTCTCCAGTTGAAACTCTAACCGCGATTTGGTGACATTATCGCCTTGCGATAACTTTTCTTTTACGTTCTTACTTAATTTTAAAAGTTTATATACAAATTTTATAAACTATTACAAATTACATTCAAATAAATTATCTCTTAAATTAAAAATTATCAAGTATTTTGTTTTAATTTGCCAATAACTTTTGAAGGACAAATTGACTAATAAAATTATTTTAAATGAAAATAAAATGAAATCATGACAGAAAAAGATTATTTCAACTTGAAACGTGTTTACCTTTTTACTAAAATCCGTAATAAATGTTTTTTAAATAATGACAGTTACACCTTTCGAAACAATTGCTACATTTTTAACAAAAGAACGAAATAAATTCCTGGCTTTAAAGTTTACGAAAGTGAATGTGAAAAATGAGAACGAGACGCTAAGAATCTTTACCTGTGGCTTGACTTGATTCGCCTTGATTTTCTCTTTTGGTCTCCTAGTCACATCGGGGTGGATTCCTGTAGAGACCCTCCCTTGATTAAGTAGTCCTTTTGTGTACCTAGTTAATGTGAGTAGGTGTTGTTCTTGGCATCGACTTCTAACCTTCTTTTGTTATGATCCAGGTGGGGATTCTCATTTCCCCCAGTTTTTCGAATCCCGTTGTTTCATCTCAGCTGGGTCAGAATTTTTCTCTTTTCCGAAACCAAATTAATTTTTTCTCCTCCCATACTCCCTTAGCAAGAGAACGCTCTTTGATTTTGTCATAGACAGAATACAGTGGCCTCTTTTATTTTAATGGGTTAGACGGAATAAATACGTATTAATTTATTTATTTTTTATTAAGTTGAAATTTTTGTTTGGGTTTTATTTCATGTACTCCACCTTTTTTCATTACATTTCATGTGTAATTTTAATATTTTTCTATATATATTGTACACAAATAATTTTCTTTTACATTAATGTAATTATTTTCTACCTGTATGGCGGATTGATTGACGATGGATGGGTCCTTATGGTGAATGGAAAATTGTAAAGATTGATTGGGTCTTGAGTTGGATTGGGTATAGGATAGTTATTGATGACCAGCCTCAGTTTTTGTCTCCCCCACCCGCAATCATCGGCCTTGTCGCAGGTGTATAGTGTATCTTGTTAGCGTCGATTAAGCATATCGTTCACGCCATTCATCCTGTAGCCAGACAGAAGCGAAAATCGTCCACTTCATTCACCATGCGGCGCGAAACGATACCCTCAGTGAGAATCTTGGACTTCGAAAGCAATCCTCAGAGCAACTTTCTAAACGATTTGAAATTTAAAAAAATATTCGTCACATTGATTCAACAATTGATCTTTCTCACTCAAACATCATAAATTTAACACGAAGATTTTAGAAGTTAAATTAACGCGGCCTAAAATTTCTTCATTACGAAAATTTTACATCTAAAAAGTTTCAATTATGAAACAAGCTTCAAAGACTATTCAAGTTTATTATCAGCACTACAGAAACATTTGACTTTAGCTACAAGTAACAGTTAAAGGTAGATAACTTAAAATTGAAATATTTGAATATTTCTTCATTTAATTTATTGGAAGACAGTTCAATTAATCGATTAGAAAACATCAGCAAATCGGTACAACAAAATGACATCTGAAGACATTTTCTTAATCCAAAACTTACTCAATATCCATTATTCAGAACATTTTGCAGAAAACTTAGCTTAAAACTTATTTCAAATTTTGCCTATTACAGCAGTTTTCTTTGAAATTTTAATATTTGTTCGTTGATTTATGTATAGATTTTATATAAATTATTTGATTTTTGCAGAATTTCCAAATTAATGTGTTCGTCACCGGAAAAAAACTGAGTTATGGAACATTACGTTTTCCATTGTAAACTCTCGTAACGTCTTTGGTTACCCGCTAACTAAAATCAAAACTATTTTTTTACCAAAATTTCGAACGTGTTAGAAGCGATTAAAATGTTAACAGATAATTTAAAAATACTGATCCTTCCTCTTAATAACATTTAATTACAAAAAAGATCGTTCTTAAGTTTTGGGCCGTTTTTATTCATTACTATGCTGATTTTTTTTTTGTTTGTTTTTTTGTTTTTGTTTTTTTTTCAGAGATACCTCCAAGAATATCATCAACCCGTCTTTCCTTTTTCACTGCCATTTGTGGAGCTATACAGAGGTAACTTTCAGTCATTATCTAAATGCTATTAGACTCGTTACAAATCAACACAGTGGAGTCGGTAATGTTCTACTTCCTGACCACTGACAATACTTTTCTCTATTCTTCTTAGCATGAAGAGTGAATGTCGACGAACTGCACAATTCCTTTCTCCTACGGATACAACGATTGAAACTTTTTTACAAACGCAATGATAATCCTCGCATTGAAAGATATCAGAAGGTTGAAAGAATAAGTGTTTCATTGGTAAAATAAATGGAATTTTATTAACTGAAAAAATAACAAATTTTGTAAAGTGAAATTACTATGTAAATGTTCGAAAGTGTAGTGTCAGTTAAAGGAATCAAGAGATGGTAGTTGTAAAGTGATCATGTCTTGTAGTTGTAAGTAATAGCAAAATGTGTGTATGCAGAAAAGATTAATTAGGGTATTAATAAAGTCCATGTTCCTTTCCCTTTTAATGGCCGGCGAGAAAGTGAAAAGGAAAAGGTGAAGCAACAAAAAGGAAAATTGTACTTATCGGACGTTTTTAGGAATCAGTTGAAGTATGTTGTTATTGTCGTCGTCGTTTTATTTTTTGTTGACTGTGTGAATGGTGAGATAGATGAAGAAATAAGGAAAATAGCTGAAAGGAGACGAGTATGTGATGGAACCTGTCCAGTTCAGTGGATTGAAGATTTTCACATGGAAACTAACTTTTGTCTTAGTTTTGCAAATCGCTTTGTTGAAAATTAATTGAACATCGAACCGCGAAACTTGGCTTCGTCTTTTTCTTTCAGTAGCCAGTCCAATCCTTACCCTATTCATCCAAATTAAATTTCACACTGGATTCTGAACTTTGCCTTAGTCTGGTTTTTCTAAAATGTTTTCAGTCATTCTGATCGATTTTGTTGGTGTGCAAATCGACTTTTTTTGTTTCAGTTAATTGTTGGATGATATAGAAAGTTTGTATCTGATACACTAAACTTAGAAGACGAACAGGAATTTTTACTTACATTCAAAATTAAATTCATATTTCATGTGTATTTCCCGTCGTAAGTTGTAAATAATTCAGTTAATCAACCATTCATAAATAAGAAAGGCCATCCTTTTCTTCTCCTCCTAAAAATGTGACCTTTTGCAGACATGTAAAATGGTAAAAATTCAAATAAGCATTTGAATGAAATAACTTGGAAGTAATCGGTATTATGGGGAATTTAAATTCATTAATAGTTTAAAAATTCAAGTTTTATGGCTGAATATTTTTTTGTTTATTAAAAACTAGCTGTATATATCCCGAATTTGCTCGGGGTTTTTTA
>JBBBDQ010014938.1:0-24965 GCA_037127315.1 Ascarosepion bandense
GCGAAAATTGTTGTTATCCGCAAATAACCAAAGCGATAAAATCGCGTGTCTTCTATGTGCCGTGTCCTTTCAGGACGTAGGCGATCATGGCTTTCCACGTTTCCCTGTCCCTTAGTGGCTCTTAGCACACTTTCTCTATTACACCACCCAAACTCCGCTCTGCCATCCATAGCTGAAACCCATAAATCTAAAATATAAATGTATAGAAACTACCATGGCCACAAAATGAGGATCGGTTTATATATTGATTATTATATAGATTTGATTCCCCACTTTATATTCACATTATAATTTCTTATAAACAGTTGGCGTATATATTTTTGTGCCGTGTCCTTTTAGGACGTAGGCGATCGTGGCTTTCTGCGTCTCCCCTGTCCCTAGTGGCTCTTAGCACGCTTTCTCCTGTTACACCCCGCAACCCTCGTTCCGTCATCACCTGATCAGGCCCTTCAAATGTTACCCGCTGCTTTCCTGTTTCTTTTCCCCCCAACTCTATCTGGCCTGTTAGTATCCAGATTCTCCAAGCCCTCTTTCCTCATTGCTGCTCTTAAGAACTTTAGTTGTCTCTTCCTGATGCTCCAGTATTAATTTCCTTTTCGTTTCAATCCTTTCTGAAACCTCATCATTGCTCACATGCTCGATCCATGATATTCGCAGCATCCTTCTGTAGAACCACATTTCAGTTGCTTCAAGTTTTTCATTCATCTTTGATATTTGTCCAGCATTCACTGCCATATTGAAGAACTGAAATCTCATAGCAATCCAGTACTCTCTTCTTTGTTTCTAGCGAGAATTGTCCTGTTTCTTAATACTTCACTCAACTCCTGGACTGCTTCTTTCGACATGCCAATTCGCCTTCGGATCTCTGTGTCGCACTTTCCGTCTTTTGTTAGAACACTTCCCAGGTATTTAAAAATTTTGTACCTGCTTGATTTTTTAGTATCCCCGACCTGTATTTGGCATTTTGGGCTGCTCTTTTTATGACCAGGCATTCGAACGGTAACCGTTCTAATAAAGCCTTGGTTTCTTTAACGCCTTAGAAAAGAAAATGTGAATTCAGATCCAAACATTAAAAGGTCAAGTGTTTCACGTTTTATTCTCCTTACATGAAATAAATTTGGACAGTTATATCAATTCTGGTCAACCATACTTATGCTCATACATCTGGCTGTCATCAATCACTTCACAGGTCAGAGAGATCAGAGCTCTGTGATTTAAAAAAAAAAAAACAACTTTATTTTAAAATTTCATGTTATAAACAAGTAATACTTGTATAAATCGAGTTATAAATAACATATCACAAATGTATATTTTATTTTTACATGATTTTTAAAACCGAGTGTTTTTTGTTCATAAACATATCAAAATGGACAAAAAAGAAAATGTTTGAAAACTCGAAAAATTGAGATTCTAATCAATATAATTTCTATTTGAAATAAATTATTTTGTACACAAATAAAATAATCATTTAGCTTTCAATTATAGCTAAAATTAAGGTTTCGAAAAACTTTATTTTTAAAAGTACATTTTAAAACTTGGGTATCAAAAATGAGTGGAGGTGCCGACTTCAAATGTTCGCTTGAGGGCAGAAAAAAAAACGGGTTGGTCATTTTTCTTCGTCATAATCTTACAATGAATTTACAGACAGCTTGAATGACGCCCATCTCCAACCTGTAACGTTGATAGATATATGGTTTCTTATACTTCTCAAACAAAAGGCTCTCATGGTAACCAACAAAAATGTTGGCTAATAAAAAGGACCCAAGGGGCTGCCCATAAGAAACCCCATCTACTCGGACATACATATCATTTTCAAAGTTGAACTCTATTCCTTTTGTTGCTAACATCAGGAACTGTAAGTTTAAAGACTCCGGAATGTAAGGAGGACCCAAGCAACTTCTATAGAGAGCATCAGCACATATGTGTTATCTCTTGTAAGGGGATATTCGTGTACAGACTTACATTATAAAAAGAAACCGTGATCTTATCATTAGAAGTAATGGGACAATTTCTAATAAACTTCGAAAAGGTGAAAGAATCTGATACACAGTAAGTTGAGAAATGGTCGCTCTCTCTCGCTCTCTCTCGCTCTCTCTCTCTCACTCTCTCGCTCTCTCTCACTCTCTCGCTCTCTCTCACTCTCGCTGAATCATTTACCCATTTCTTTATTTACGTATTTAGTTCTAATCGTAAATGTTTTTTAATTTTCCGTATTTATATTAATCGTAACTTTAAAACGTGTTCCAGCATTATCTCTTGTAATTCTTCGCTATTCAGTCTAATACAATTATAATTGTGCCACTGATTGTTCTCTTAAGAAGCGTTCGCCAAATGGCAGCCTAGGTCAGAATATTATTAAAAAAAAATGAACATAAAATTATGTTTATTCAGATCTATATTTTGTTCTGTAGTATCAAGTCATTATTCCGATATGTGTGTGTGTGTGTGTTTTTACGATCTCACACCTAGTTGAGCACTCTGGAAGAATGGTAAACTTTGAAAAAACAGTAGCTACTCTAGCATCTACACATCGTTCATTCAGTAATTAGAACACTCTAACTACTGGCGTGTGTTTACATGATATATCACATGCTAAAACTCTGCCTCCCTCTACCTCTCGTAGATCGAGTGGAATCACCATTGACGTTAAATCGGTCGGGTTTCAATCCTTGGTAAACGCAATCGGATATCTAACTGTACTGATGAGCTGTGATGAGGCGAAACTAGATTTGCCTGCGGATGACACACACACACACACACACACATATATAATTTCCCTCTGTCACGCTCATGCAGAGAGAAACAAAAGCAAGGCAAAGTTGGCTCAGTCCATAAACTTTACTGCCAGTTATGAAAGCTCTTGCCGCATGTTCTCTCTTTAACAGAGCTGTATTTAACTTTTTATTTCTGTGTTCTTGCAATAATTGTCGTGTAATGAAGAAAAAATATATAGCAAGAATTTCCCTCAGGGGCTTGGATTATTTTTTCTTTTGTCTTTATGTAAAATACCCGGTAGTAGGTACATTAATATATTTATTGCCTTCATTTTAAACGGAACATCGATATAAATATTTTGAAGGAATGAGCCTACTCATATTTTAAAATTCTTCGTTGTATTTGTCGATACGTGGTGACAGTTTCGAGAGAGGTCCCAGGTTCATCCCGGACGAGCCCTAATTTTGTTACGATATGTTGCAACAAAAGAAAAAAAAATGATTAACCTAAACACAGAACCTAATCACAGACAAATATTTAATTTACGATAACACAAAATAAAAATATTTACAAAATATACAATTTTTGCATTCAAAACGAGAAACATAGTTTACACCTGGTAGAGTGACGAGTAAGTGTTACGAAGAGGAAGGAAGATGCCAAGTATCTTTACCCAGTTAAGCTAGCGAAGTAGTCTAAGTGCTATACTTTGGAAATCTTCAAATGTGTATAAAAAAAATTATTCGTTTGGTCAATGAAAGGGTCAAAAATTTCTATTTACCCACTTAGTTCCATGAGGTTCTCTTTCAGGTTTTAGTTGGTCGGCAACTTTTCGTAGAGATTCTTTCGGTTGGATATACAAATCCTTGAAGCAAAGCCGGAGTTGATAATGTTAGCAAATCCTTTTAACAACTGACTCTCTCCCCAAAACCTATTTTTCTAACACTTAATTTGCATATTTCTAGAATCCTTTAGAATTCTCTAGTTTTTACTTGAATATTCTACAATCTTCCAAAACTTTCAATTCCTAATTTCTCTATTTAACAACTACTAAAAGGAATTAAAACTTTTTTGTAATAACTCAATAGAATCCCTTACTATAACCTTTTAAACATTATTATTTTTATATGTAAATGCATCCACTTAACATCTGGAAATTTAATGTTCTTCTGCGAGACGTGTTTAGCGCTTGAGAGATACTTAGGTAAGATTTGTTGCATTTTGTGCAACTGAATCAAAAATTATATTTTGGAGTTACAGTTTAGAACAGCGGTCGGCGAACCCCGGCCCGCGGGCCACATCCGGCCCTCGAGTGAATCTTGTCCGGCCCGCTACCTTACTCTGAACACGATATAAATATAGGTAGACCAACTCAGAGACAGTTGATAGTCTGAATATATAGTCGAAATTAAAATGATTTATTTTACCTGGAGAATGTTTTACATTTATTATTTTTGTATTTGTAGGGATCGCCAAAATTAGCCTACAGCCTCACTTTCACTTTTTCTATGAAATTGCTTTCGTGAGCGGGCACATTTAAACGAAGATATAAAACGGTTTTTGAACCGATTTTAATGGAATTCTTTTCAGTACTGATTTATGAAACATTTATTTTTAAGATGTAATACTTTTTAACAAAATTTCCATCAGATATTAAATTATATTGAATCCTTGCTTTCTTCAAACAAAGAAAATTTATTCACATATTTAATAACATGGTTCTTCTCCATGACACTGGAGCCATAGCTGTTTGGCCCTCTTCCATGATTCTACATAGCTTTTTGGCCCTCTCTCTCCAAAAGGCTGCCGACCCCTGGTTTAGTGTTTTCTCTACTGTAAAAGCATACGGACAGGAAACAGTTCCAGCAGATGTACAAAGATAGAAAAGGGTGTAAGACAAGGATGTGTCTTCTCACCAGATCTATTCAACATGTACAGCGAGACTATTCTGAGAGACTTAGGAGTCACACCAGGATTTATCATTGGAGCCACAATCTGAACAATATGATACACAGATGATCTATTTATTCATAATTGTTTTCCTCTAGGGATGTGTCTTGGTGCAGTGGAATGAGAAATCGGAAAGCCGAGTTCGAATTCCAGTTAATTCGATGCATTCACTTACACGCAAATACTCTTGGGAAACGTATTAATCTTTCCTCTAGCTATGGGTTAAATAACAGGACAAACTGGGTTCCATAGCATTGATTGGTAACCAGTCTACTGCAGAAACTAATGGCAACCTATGGGGAAAATTATTGCCCAGTCAGTCGTGTCTCAAGAGACATGATCGCCCAACCGTGTATCACGTACGCCACTGAAGCTAGGTTGGGTGACATGTTGGGTACCATTTTCGTTCCTATCATGGTACCTAGAGTGTTGTCAAATTCGAAAGTATTGTTGTTCATCATTAGGTCAGTCTATCAATAATGAATTCCTTGATGAATCTGGGATATAATATTCCTGGATGTTTTTCAATCCAAAATTAGATTGCTTGTTTACCCAATTCATGTGTTATATTGCGATATAGTTTGCTAGCATCAAATATTACCATGAGTGTTCCTAGGTCTTGTTTGTGGTATGGAGCTAAGAAGCGAATATCATCTCTCATGTAGGTTTGTGACATTTACCATCTGTTTGATATTCAAATTACTCAATTTATGCGGCTGGACTGATAAATCGATCACTTTGATCTCAACCTATCTTAACCCACGTTGTGATTTGGTTGATCTTAAGACAGGCGAAACCGGGTGACTTAGAATTGCTGGAAATGAATTGGCTCAAGTTGAGCAAAGTCACAAGAAGAAAAATCTTCATAGAATTCCAAGTTTTATAACTTGGTTCTTCTTTTGGTCATTTCAACATTCAGAATCCAATCTGTGGTTATATGCTCACGTATTAAATTGAAATACAACACTTTGGATGGTTCTGTTAAGTCTGGCACAGGGTTCGAGTTCTTCTTGAGTAAAGTTTATTAAGTTTAAGGCGTGGTAAAAATATCTAATTTAATTTTTATGGAAACATGTTATGACTCCTACGGAACATCGTACTTACCCAAAAAAAACATTTACACACACAAATTTTTTTTTTAATTATTTTAAAATATTTCTGGAGAACGATATTAAACTTTCCAATTTTAGATAGGCCATATAATCATCAATTCTTAACTAAAAAGAAATTAATATAACGATTCCATAAAGATTTTTAAAGTCGTTGTAACACTTTATGAATTATTTACTAATTATAATAATAATTTTAAAAAAATGAAAACAATTATTTCAAAATTTTATTAGTAATTGAAAAAAAATTTTCTTCAAACTGTCTTTAATAATTATTCCAGCAATTAAAAGCTTATTAAATTATATCAGTTTTATTGCATTTTTATTTACCCTTTACTCTTCGGAGCAAAAAGATTTTCGGTTAGGGTTGTGTACTTAAAAAAAAAACATAGATGATTTATATTCCCACAATGAGCCCTGCGTTTAACTAATAAATGTTTGACTAATTAAAATTTATTAAAATTTTATGGATTTACGTAAGGGGGGGAAGTGCTAAAAAAATATTTTTATCAAGATTCTTAAAAAATAATTTCAAAAATAATTTCATCCATTGAAACTGAAAGTTTCATTAAAATCTGACAATTATTTGATTTTTGTGAGAATTTCCAAATTAATGTTTGTCACCGGGGAAAAAAAATTGGTTAATGTCATCATTACGTTTTCATTGTAAAACAGTCCTGAACTTTAGCCGCTAAATCAAAATTTTCTGATAAATTTCAAAAAATGTAGATGGGATTAAAAATTAAAAAAAAAAATTAAAAACTACTTTGATCTTTCCTCTTAATAATATAAACATTTTGATGAAAAATGTTTGGAACTTTTCTTAATCATACTCTTCTGTTTTTTTAGCAATTTAGTGGATGTACCTACGGTGACTGTATGGCAATCACAAATGACATAATTGTACAATTTTTCCCCCTTTAATTGGAAGAAACTGTGAAACACATGACCTTTACGAAATTAACATGCACAAAAAAAAATTCAAATATGCAAAAATAATTTTTTTAATTATTTTAAAAATACGATTTGTATTAAACTTTTCAATTTTTGATGAGTAAATGGTTTTACTTAACTTACCAATCTACAAATATTTGAAATACTTTAAAAATATTTTTTGAAACTGTAAATTATTATAATAAAAAAAAACAAAAGCACCTAAAATTTCATTATTAATCGAAAAAAAAATTTCTTCAGTCTATAAGTGACTATAATATCCCTGCTTTATATTATTTATTAAAGCAATTATAAGCTTATATAATTAAATAATTAGTTTTTTTGTGCATTTTTTCTTTTACTATTTAAGATTTTAGTAAAAAAGAGACCCAAAAATATGGTTGAAAAAATAAAGGATTTAAATTTTACATTCCCTAATGAGTTCTGCTTTTAACTAATAAAACAATTTTGCCTAAAGAATATAATTTCTTGAAATTTCATGATATGAGGTAACAGATGTAAAAGAAAAATATATATTTTTACCAGTTTTTTCTTAAAATAACGATTTCAAAAATATTTTCATTTGTGAATAAGTTCTGGAAAGTTTTAAAATCACAATTATTTGATTTTGCAAAATTCAAATTAAATGAGTTGCGTAAACTACAAAAACTCTAAAGATTTTTTCTTCAAAAATTTTGGACAGTTTCAGAATTACAAAAATATTTTTAAAAAATGATAAAAAAAATTACTTTGATTTTTTTATTTTTTCCTCTGCAAAATTTCAACGGAAAAATTTGCTTTCCGATGCCATTTTTGTTTCTTTCAATGATTTCTTCTTCTTTCTCTGTCTCTCTCGTGTTCTCTCTTTCACTCTCTCTCGTGTTCTCTCTCTCTCTCTCGTGTTGTCTCTTTCACTCTCTCTCTCGTTCTCTCGTGTTATTTCTCTCTCTCTCGTGTTATTTCTCTCTCTCTCGTGTTCTCTCTCTCTCTCGTGTTCTCTCTCTCTCTCGTGTTCTCTCTTTCTCTCGTGTTCTCTCTTTCTCTCTCTCTCTCTCTGTGTTTCTCTCTTTCTCTCTCTCTCTCTCGTGTTCTCTCTTTCTCTCTCTCTCTCGCTCTCGTGTTTCTCTCTCTTTCTCTCTCTCGCTCTCTCTCGTGTTCTCTCTTTCTCTCTCTCGCTCTCTCTCGTGTTCTCTCTTTCTCTCTCTCGCTCTCTCTCGTGTTCTCTCTTTCTCTCTCTCGCTCTCTCTCGTGTTTTCTCTCTCTCGCTCTCTCTCGTGTTCTCTCTCTCTCGCTCTCTCTCGTATTCTCTCTCTCTCGCTCTCTCTCGTGTTCTCTCTCTCACTCTCTCTCGTGTTCTCTCTCTCACTCTCTCTCGTGTTCTCTCTCTCACTCTCTCTCGTGTTCTCTCTCTCTCGTGTTATCTCTTTCACTCTCTCTCTCGTGTTATCTCTTTCACTCTCTCTCTCTGTCTTATCTCTTCCACTCTCTCTCTCGTGTTATCTCTTTCACTCTCTCTCTCGTGTTATCTCTTTCACTCTCTCTCTCGTGTTCTCTCGTATTTGTCTCTCTCTCGTTCTCTCGTGTTGTCTCTCTCTCGTTCTCTCGTGTTGTCTCTCTCTCGTTCTCGTGTTGTCTCTCTCTCGTTCTCTCTGTTGTCTCTCTCTCGTTCTCTCGTGTTCTCTCTCTCTCTCGTGTTCTCTCGTGTTATCTCTTTCTCTCTCTCTCGTGTTATCTATTTTCTCTCTCTCTCGTGTTATCTCTTTCTCTCTCTCTCTCTCTCGTATTGCTCTTTCTCTCTCTCTCTCTCTCCCCGTGTTATCTCTTTCTCTCGTGTTCTCTCTTTCTTTCTCTCTCTCTCTCTCTCGTGTTCTCTCTTTCTTTCTCTCTCTCTCTCTCTCGTGTTTTCTCTTTTTTTCTCTCTCGTGTTTTCTCTTTTTTTCTCTCTCGTGTTCTCTTTCTCTCTCTCGTGTTCTCTTTTATTTTTCTCTCTCTCTCTCTTTCTCTCTCTCACACACACACACACACACACGTAGGTACCTGTTTTAAATTATTATTTAGAAATAATCAACCTTATACAAGGTGAAAGTATAAATTGTTAAAAATCTCTCCAAAACTATTTTGACGACATTGCACGTTTTTTGCTTCTCTCATTCCCTCTATCAGTTGAAACTCTAACCGCGATTTGGTGACATTATCGCCTTGCGATAACTTTTTCTTTTACGTTCTTACTTAATTTTAAAAGTTTATATACAAATTTTATAAACTATTACAAATTACATTCAAATAAAATTATCTCTTAAATTAAAAATTATCAAGTATTTTGTTTTTTAATTTGCCAATAACTTTGAAAGGACAAATTGACTAATAAAATTATTTTAAATGAAAATAAAATGAAATCATGACAGAAAAAAGATTATTTCAACTTGAAACGTGTTTTACCTTTTTTACTAAAATCGTAATAAATGTTTTTTAAATAACAATTCTACACCTTTCAAAACAATTTTGCTACATTTTTAACAAAAGAACGAAAATAATTCCTGGCTTTAAAGTTTACGAAAGTGAATGTGAAAAACGGAGCAAGGGCCTCAGAGAATCTTACCTGTCAGCGAGCTTGATTCGCCTTGATTTTCTCTTTGGGTCTCCTAGTCACATCGGGGTGGATTCCTGGAGCCCTCCCTTGATTAAGTAGTCCTTTTGTGTACCTAGTTAATGTGAGTAGGTGTTGTTTCTTAGCATGTTCTAACCTTCTTTTGTTATGATCCAGGTGGGGATTCTCATTTCCCAGTTTTTCGAATCCCGTTGTTTCATCTCAGCTGGGTCAGAATTTTCCTCTTTCGAAACCAAATTAATTTTTTTCTCCTCCCCATCTCCCTTAGCAAGAGAGCCTCTTGATTTTGTCATGAACAGAATACAGTGGCCTCTTTTATTTTAATGAGTTAGACGGGTCCAACTAACATTAATTTATTTATTTTTTTATTAAGTTGAAATTTTTTTGTTTGGGTTTTTATTTCATGTACCGCCACCCTTTTCGTACATTTTCATGTGTAATTTATGTTGTTATTTCTATATATATTGTACACAAATAATTTTCTTTTACATTAATGTGAGTATTTTCTACCTGTATGGCGGATTGATTGACGATGGATGGGTCCTTATGGTGAATGGAAAATTGTAAAAGATTGATTGGGTCTTGAGTTGGATTAGGTATAGGATAGTTATTGATGACCAGCCTCAGTTTTTGTCTCCCCACCCGCAATCATCGGCCTTGTGCCAAAATTGTATAGTGTATCTTGTTAGCGTCGATTAAGCATATCGTTCACGCCATTCATCCTGTAACAGACAGAAGCGAAAATCGTCCACTTCATTCACCATGCGGCGCAGAAACGATACCCTCAATTGAGAATCTTGGACTTCGAAGAAGCAATCCTCAAGAACCTTTCTAAACGATTTGAAATTTAAAAAAATATTCGTCACATTGATTCAACAATTGATCTTTCTCACTCAAACATCATAAATTTAACACGAAGATTTTAGAAGTTAAATTAACACTGGCGCAAGGAAACCTCTTCATTACGAAAATTTTACATCTAAAGTTTCAATTATGAAACAAGCTTCAAAGACTATTCAAGTTTATTATCAGCACTACAGAAACATTTGACTTTAGCTACAAGTAACAGTTAAAGGTAGATAACTTAAAATTGAAATATTTGAATATTTCTTCATTTAATTTATTGGAAGACAGTTCAATTAATCGATTAGAAAACATCAGCAAATCGGTACAACAAATGACATCTGAAGACATTTTTCTTAATCCAAAACTTACTCAATATCCATTATTCAGAACATTTTGCAGAAAACTAGCTTAAAACTTATTTCAAATTTTGCCTATTACAGCAGTTTCTTTGAGAAATTTTAATATTTGTTCGTTGATTTATGTATAGATTTTATATAAATTATTTGATTTTTGCAAGAATTTCAAATTAATGTGTTCGTCACCGGAAAAAAACTGAGTTATGGAACATTACGTTTTCCCATTGTAAACTCTCGTAACGTCTTTGGTTACCCGCTAACTAAAATCAAAACTATTTTTTTACCAAAATTTCGAACGTGTTAGAAGCGATTAAAAAAATGTTAACAGATAATTTAAAAAAATACTTTGATCCTTCCTCTTAATAACATTTTGATGCAAAAAGATCGTTCTTAAGTTTTGGGCCGTTTTTATTCATACTATGCTGATTTTTTTTTGTTTATTTTTTCCTTTTGTTTTTTCAGAGATACCTCCAAGAATATCATCAACCCGTCTTTCCATTTTCTTTTCACTGCCATTTGTGGAGCTATACAAGGGAGGTAACTTTTCAGTCGTTATCCTAAATGCTATTAGACTCGTTACAAATCCATGCAATTAGGTCGATAATGTTCTACTTCCTGACCACTGACAATACTTTTCTCTATTCTTCTTAGCATGAAGAGTGAATGTCGACGAACTGCACAATTCCTTTCTCCTACGGATACAACGATTGAAACTTTTTTACAAACATAGCCGATAATCCTCGCATTGAAAGATATCAGAAGGTTGAAGAAAATTAAGTGTTTCAATTGGTAAAATAAATGGAATTTTATTAACTGAAAAAAAAATAACAAATTTTGTAAAGTGAAATTACTATGTAAATGTTCAAAAAAGAAAGTGTAGTGTCAGTTAAAGGAATCAAGAGATGGTAGTTGTAAAGTGATCATGTCTTGTAGTTGTAAGTAGCAAAATGTGTGTATGCAGAAAAGATTAATTAGGGTATTAATAAAGTCCATGTTCCTTTCCCTTTTAATGGCCGGCAGTGAAAAGGAAGGTGAAGCAACAAAAAGGAAAAATTGTACTTATCGGACGTTTTTAGGAGTCCAGTTGAAGTATGTTGTTATTGTCGTCGTCGTTTTATTTTTTTGTTGACTGTGTGAATGGTGAGATAGATGAAGAAATAAGAAGGAAAATAGCACAAGAGAAAGGAGAACGAGTATGTGATGGAACCTTATGTCCAGTTCAGTGGATTGAAGATTTTTTCACATAGGCTTAACTTTTGTCTTAGTTTTGCAAATCGCTTTGTTAGAAAATTAATTGAACATCGAACCGCGAAACTTGGCTTCGTCTTTTTCTTTCAGTAGCCGGTCAATCCTTACCCTATTCGTCAAAATTAAATTTCACACTGGATTCTGAACTTTGCCTTAGTCTGGTTTTTCTAAAATGTTTTCAGTCATTCTGATCGGATTTTGTTGGTGTGCAAATCGACTTTTTTTGTTTCAGTTAATTGTTGGATGATATAGAGGATTTGTATCTGATACACTAAACTTAGAAGACGAACAGGAATTTCCCTTACATTCAAAAATTAAATTCATATTTCATGTGTATTTCCCGTCGTAAGTTGCTCGTGTTCAGTTAATCAACCATTCATAAATAAGAAAGGCATCCTTTTCTTCTCCTCCTAAAAATGTGACCTTTTGCCAGACATGTAAAATGGTAAAAATTCAAATAAACATTTGAATGAAATAACTTGGAAGTAATCGGTATTATGGGGAATTTAAATTCATTAATAGTTTAAAAAATTCCAAGTTTTATGGCTGAATATTTTTTTGTTTATTAAAAACTAGCTGTATATATCCCGAATTTGCTCGGGGTTTTTATTGGTTATGTTGAAATGTTAAGGTCAAATGTTAAGGTCACAAAGCTCCAGAGGTTGCCGTGACGCATAAGTTTAAAAATGCAAACTATTGTTTTGTTCTTTTATTTTTAGTTATTTTTAAATTTTTATTTCGGAAAAAAAGTAGATCTAAAACATTAAGATTAGCAGAGATATTTTCCAAAATTTGTAAAGTTCCTGGGTAGTTAAAAATTACATTAAAAAAAAATGCGCTCATGTTATATTCAACTATTTTTTCAGATATCACCCATAAGAATTTAAATAAACTTACCACTTTGTCAATATTATAAATACCTACCTCTGTATTTAAAAATGCATTATTTTAAACTGAAAGTAATTGGTTTCAAATCGAATTAAACTTTAAATCACCTAATATTCATAAAATGGTGTAGAAAAGAACATTTATTTTTGAAAGATGTTTTAATAAGAATTACTGTCTTGATAGAAGACTAAAATGGCTCTAAAATCAGTGATTATTAGCGATTTAATGAATTCCTTCTAGTTTAAAATGTAGTTTATATTTTGCTTATTAGAAATGCTAATTAGTTTGAAATTCAGAAGCAAAAAGAAATGGTTTAAGATTTTAATTTGTAAAATTTCATGTTAAATTTGGCGCATTGTAAATTTATGGCGATACCGACTTAATTTTGTTTGTATATCGATTTATTTCTTTAAAGTGCCTTTAGCTGAAGAACAGTGAAAATAAACAAACAGATAAGCCAGGTGAAAAAAAAAAGCCCATCATAACCACCAGGAAAGTGAAAGGAAGTAGAGCATGCTTTTGGATATTTAAGAATGCCTTAACTAGCTCTTCAAGATTCCCTCTCATATATACACACACACACACATATATACATATCTATATATATATATATATATATATATATATATATATATGAGCTTTTTTCAGTCATGCTGAAAAAACTACTTGAAACTTGATGTTTAATTGATTTTTTTATGATTAAATTTAGGATTTCTGTCTGTTTGGAAAGAGAGGCATGGGATGTCTGACAAGGACTTACATAAAGTTGTGAGAGACCAAAAAAAAATAAAATAAAGAAAACTGAAGCGATTCGACTACTTGAATTGTCTCCTCAGGGAATCCTTAAGTCTGACCAGTCCTCTGATGATTGTGAATAGAACATCAAGCTGAGTGTCCGAGAAATCTATTACACAGAAGATTGTCTTTTTTAACTACTTGTCTGAAAACACAAAAGTACTCTATTGTGAATATGGAAGCCACTGAAATATTAGGCTAAAGAAGTTGGATAAGAATAATCTGTTATAACGGAAAAAGAAAAATATTGAGTGAATCTCTACCTATCTCTCTCTCTCTCTATCTATCTATCTTTCTATATATATATATATATTCCAGGTGAAGAGGACTCAAGGTTTTACTATTTTGAACGCCCTGGCATTAATTTTAAGAACAGCGCTCAATATAATAAATAGTATAGAGCTTAATATAGTTATGAATTAATTGTACATTGCGACATGGATATTTTTATGTTTCGATATAGATTCTACAGAATCTTCAAATCTGATAGGATTTCATACTACATAATCTCACAGCCTAGAAGGAAGCAGAAACTAAAGACATTGGATTATACAGAGATGTTGGACTTAGGATAATAAAAAATACCACAAATTTTAAAATAGATAAAATTTGAAAGATGATAAAAATTTAAAAATCTTAATTTAAAAGTAACAAGACAAATATAAAGATTTCCTCGATGAAACTTCTAGAGAAAAATGCTCACTAACCATACAAAAAAACAAATACCAATCTTTTATACATCCACCCAAAGTCTAACCACCTCCATCTATGAAGAAACATGTACTATCATCAATAGAATACAGAATGAGTAGAAATTCACCAAATGAAGAAGTATTAAATAAGCAAAACAACTTTTACAAGACTGCCTTAAAAATTAGTGGATATAAAAACCTAAATATGTAAATGAGAAAAGTAACCCCCCGAAGAAAAAATAGGAATAGAAATATTATCTGGTACAGACCCCCTTTCAACCCTTGCGTTAATTCGGAAACACTTTCCTGAAAAAAATCCATTAAGATCTTTAATAAAAACACTATTAAGTTACAGCTGTATGAACATTTTAAAAAAATCATTAAAAATCACCATAACAGTACTTTAAAAAACTTCAACAAAATTAATAAAAAACATACTAACAGAAAATAACAATTTAGACAAGAAGAAATATAACTGTAGAAACCCTATAGATTGCCCATTAGCAAACAGGTGCCTAACAAAATCAAGCATCTATCAATGCGAAATATCTTCAAAGGAAAACCCAAATAATATAAAAATTTATATAGGTAGTACCAAGAATACTCTAAAACATCACATTTACAGCACACCCCTTCATTTAATAACTACACAAATACAAAAATAGAGCAATCCTATCAAAATATCAGTGGTATCTAAAGAAAACAAAAACAACACCTACAAAACTGGAAAATTCTAAAAAGAAGCTAAAAACTATATATTAAATCACTTGAGAATAAAAATCTATTAAATAAATGCAATGAGATAAATGTCATATGTGAACATAACATTCACATTAGAAAATGGATAAAATCTAAATGAAATAACATGCATATAACCAACAAAGGCTTAAGGAAAATAATTACTGACAAACTATCAAAACAAAGTAAAATTAAAACGTAAAATTATTTATATAAAAAAATTTTCTATTAATAAAAAACAGATTTACAATAAATAAATACATATTTAAAAAATGGTATAAGGATAACAGGAATTAAAAAAAGAAAATTTTACTTATAAATCAAAGATTTCAAGAAAATTTTAACTAGGAGACCAAAAGAATAGAAAAGGACAGCCTTGGTACTAACTGGGCATATCACATCAAAGACAATAAAACTAAGCAAAAATAAAGGAAAGTGATAAGGTTAGGTTAAAGGCAGGTTGACATCTTGAACATTGGGGAAAAGATGAAAGGAAGAAAATGTGAATAAGGGAAAGGAAAAAAATAAGTTAGCACGTATTCTTTGGGGCCAAATTCCAAAATGAATCTTCGCTCTGATTAGTTGAAAGAAACACAAGTCAATTTTATACCTTCCCACATACAACAGCGAAGGTTTCGGGTTTAAATGTAAATAATCTGTACAACCAACATCAAACATTGCCTGATGAAAAATCTCTCTCGAAAAATACAAATTTCCGTGTCGCAATGTACAATTAATTCATACCTGTGTGTATATATATATATATATATATATATATTAGTAATGAAGATTCTAATCCTACAAGTGACAGTGAATATTATATTACAACTGAGAAGTGATGAATTTTAAATTTTCATTTTTTAGTTTCTAAACACTTTAATTTTTCATTTCAATGTTCTGCTTTCATCAAAGAAGAAATGGTGGAAGCTTAGAAAAGTCCAAAATCTCCTTCACCAAGGTATCTTTTTCCATTTCATCTGACTTTTTTACTTCAGGCAAAAAATTTTATTTCTAAACCTGTGACTTTTTTTTTTTTACGCAGAAGTCTGTTTCAACGCCCGGATGTTCTTATTCTGGGAACTAATTTAACGCCCATCACCCAGCCACTTCCGATCATTTCTTCGTTGTTGTCTGCAAAAATAAAAAATTTCGGAAAGACAAAATATCTGATAGCAAATTAAACCCCAAAACAAAAGTGGTTTTCTTTCTGCTTTTTATTCAGTCTTTCACTCTACCTTTTATTTTATTTAGAATCTCATTGACTTGATTTGTTTAATTCTATTTTCTATACATCTTTCACACACCCTAAAAAAGCTGTTGTTAATAAAGATTTTATTTTTAAAAAATAAATCTCACGTTGTTGTATTTTAATTTAATTTACCTGTCATCATTTGTATTGAATTTAATATAGCTTCTCAGAGTAAAATCACAAAATAAATTTTTCCTAACTTGAATACTACTTTTAACTATTTTAATTTCATTGGTTTATCTTTGATGCCCAAGAGACATTAGCGAAGTTTCTTTAAACTGTGAGGCCAATTTCGAACCTCAAACACATTTATTGCATATTGGGAAAAAAAAGTTATAATCCACTCTTTTATTTTGCACCTAAGAGGAAAAAATATGAAAGTTTTGCATTTTCTTATCTAATGTCAAATGTGCTGTCAACTTGGTTTTATTCTTTTTGGGATTTTTTTCTTGTACATATTTTTTCTTTTTGGTTTATTTTTGTATTTTTTCTCTCACTCTGATGAAAATTCTTGACATCAAAAAGGTCATTTTTGAAATCAGCTGTCAATTTGAGCTTATGTCTATGAGATTACCAATTAAGACAGGGTAAATTAGTACCAAGTTGAGAATTTATATCAAGAGTGATTTTTTTTCAAATCAGTTGCCAATTTGATTTTATCAAGTCAATCAGATTTACTTTTAACAAAGGAGTAAACCGTTACCATGTTGAAAATTGACGATATCAAGAAAGTTGTACTTGAAATTACATGTGAACCTAAACAAATTGATCAAATTTACAATTATGACCGTCGTAAACAGACACATAGTTGAGAATTGATTATATCAAGAAACATTTTTAAATCAGTGACCAAATTATTCTTATCAAGTCAATCAGATTTATTTTAAACAAAGGAGTAAATAGATACAGAGTTGAGAATTGATGACATCAAGAAAGCTGTTTTTGAAATCTGCTGCCAGGTTGTTATCAAATCTTTCAGATTAATTATGAAGATAGGAGCAAATAAATACTGAGTTAAGAATTGATGCTATCATGTAGGTCATTTTTAAAACAGCTTCCATTTTATCTTATCAAATAAATCATTTACTCGTAAAACACGAATAAATAGATACCGTATTGAGAATTGATGATATCAAAGTTCATTTTTGAATTCACCTGTCAATTTGATCAGATCACATCAAGGTCATTTTTTAAATCATTTGTCCACTTGATCTGATCAAATCAATCAGATTTACTATTTAGACAGTAGTAAATGTGCGTTGTGGTGCATTTGAAATCTGGGAGCCGAGTTCGAATTCCAGCTGAATTCATTGCATTCACTTACGCGCAAATACCCTTTTGGGAAAGGTATTAATTTGTCTATTCCTTGCAGTTATGGGCTAAATAACAGGACAGATTGGGTTCTATGGTGGCCAGCAGCCAATCTACCACAGAAAGCAATGGCAACCTACTGCGGGATAATATTCTGCCAGTCAGTCATGTCTCTTTCGAGACATGATCGCCCAAGCATGTATCACGTATGGCACTTAACTGACTGAAATAGATGCTGAGTTGTGAACTGATTATATGAAGAATGTCATTTTTCAAATCAGCTGTGGATCTCACATTATCAAATCAGATTGACTATTCACAATAGTAAATACACACCGAGCTGAGATCTCTTGATATCAAGAAAGTCATTTAAAAATCAGTTGCCAATTTGACATTCTCAAATCGATAAGATTTACAGGAGTAATTAGATACCGAGTTGAGAATTGACGATATCAAGGTCATTTTTAAAATTAGCTAATGCTTTGAACTTATCAAATCGATCAGATTTACATTTAAGAAAAGAGTAAATGTGTTGAGAATTGATATCAAGAAGGTCATCTCTGAAACCAGCTGCCAATTTTATCTTATCAAATCAATCAGGTTTACTATGATGTCATGAGTAAACAGATACTGAGAGCAGAACGGATGATATCAAGAAGGATATTTTTCAAATCAGCTACAAAATTTCTTATCAATTTTAAAAAGCAGTTATGTAATGTTACCTTTTCCATTGGAAAATCTCGTAACGATTTGGTTACCCACTAACTCAAATCAAAACCAGATTTTTAACAAAATCTATGCTTGCTCGGCTGCCATTTTTTCGGAATCATTTCTTCCGACTCTATCGTAACTACGCGTCGGACCAAAACAGGCGCCTTTTCACTTCAGCTTTCAGTGTAAAAGGATACTTAACGAAGCTAAGATGTTGTTTGCTTTTCTCCTACAGATGCAACAACTGAGTCATTTTTTTATGGATCTTCGCCCAGATATTAATCGTTCAAACACCAAACTTAGAAGGCCAACAATAATTTTACTTACATTCATAAATAAAATTCATATTTTATGTGTATTTCACGCCATTACGTTTTTAATAATTTTATTTAATCAACCCTTCATAAATAGGAAGGGCAATCTTTTTTGTCTTCTTCCCTAAAAAAAAGTGATATTTTTACATGGTAAAAAATTCTAATAAGCATTTGAATAAAATAATTTTGAAATAATCAGTATTATGGGTTCACAAATATTTTTAGAAATTCTAAGCTTAATTATATTTATTTTATTTTTGTTTAATAAAATTAAGTAAAGATGCAATAAGAGAGAAGAACTGGTAAATTTGTGTCTAGCAAAAATAGTTATCTCCCCTTAGCTATTCATTTAAGCTCATTTTTTGTTTCGTTTGTAAACTATTTTTTAAACAATTTGCCTTTTCGAACAAAAATGCACTTTTAAATTGTACTTTTAATATCTTTATTCGTTATTCATTACGAAAAATCTTTTCTGTCAATTTACGATTAGTTTTTAAAACAGAAAATAGTATAAAAAGCATGTTACTCGAAATTTGAATGTGTTGATCGACAAAACAAAATGCTTTTCCAAATTAGTGAAAAATTATATTGATAAGTTATAAGAATAATTTGAAATTGTAGGCTGTCGATTCAAACAGCAGATTACATAGATAGGGTGTCATTTTTGCGTCATGACTGCGATTATATTCAAATTTTTAAAATGATATTCTGAAAATTGGATAAAAGAAAAAAATTTCGGCGGACTTGAAACAGACTACCACCCCGTTTAATTTTGCTGTTTTTCATAACTTTTTCAGCGCAGTCCTATCGATTCCCATAGCTTTACGATTGACAAGTTTTGAAAAAATTCAATATTTAAAAATTTTCTGGGTGGATAAGTTTCTCATACAACGTTATGGCTAAATCGAGCCTCCATTTTGAAACCAATCGCCGGTACGACATTACCGCCACCTGTAAATTTGTTCATTATCAAATTTTTTGAACTTTTTCAGTGCAATATTACATATTACACCTTAAACTTTACGAATGACAAAAAAATTGCAACAGTACAATTAAACAGTACACACCAAATATTGAAATTGGATTACCAAGCACCCAAAATTTTAATATCAAACTGGTAAGAAAATTCCTTAAAAATAAATAATAATAGCAATGAATTAAATATTAGAACAGTCAATAGTAGTAAGTTAAGAATAAAAGTGCATAATGTTCTTATTATTTGTATTTTTTCTTTTTTGTGTGTGTGTGTGAAATAGTGTGGTTATATGAGTTAATTTTTATAAGATAATTTATTTTAAAGGTAAACAATACTAATTTCTAGATTACAGCTCTTTCGATCCTGCATACTTTGTAAAATTTTAAGTACGCTCTGGGGTGACACTAAAAGAATTACGCGCGCTTTGGCCGTGACAGTTTTTTTTTATTTCTTTTTTATTACTACTATTGATGACTTATGAATTTATTTGTTCGTTCGTTACCATGTTTAAATATTATTTTGCCAATATTTTAAGCAAAATGTAAGAATTATTTTTATAAAATCCGGTTAATACTGATATTTACTAATTTACTTCAAGTTTATAACTTATCTGTAGAATAAATATGACTATTTTTCATTTTTTAAATTTCTTTTACTTTTTTTTTAAATTTATAATAGAAGATCGGTAAATGATGCAACTGTGCTAATCTTTTTTTAATGTCTAAAAACGTTTTTTTACGTAATCATTTTTTATGAATAAGCTTTAGATTATCTTTCAAATAAAACCAAATTTGAATTCAAAAAGACACATTGTTTAAAAATACATTTTTCGGGGTTCTACACATCATGAAGTCCATGATGGTACCTAATGAAAAGCAATTAGGTAAAAAAAAACAGCTTTATATATATATATATATATATATATATAGTAAATGTACGGAATTTAACACAAGATCAAAAATAAGAAAATTGGTCGTCATGTAACTTCGACTTAGATAATTTTTTTTTTTTTTTTTAAGGCACGAGTCAAAATTTCATTAATTATTTTTTCAAAAAACTCCAAATTTATTTATGTTGTTATAGATTCAATACTATTTGCTGGTCTGTTTCTAGCTTTGCTCAATTGTATATGAAAAATAAGTACTGAACGAAATCATACCCCAATTAGGACCCCTGCCTGATACGAGCAACACACGGATGGTGACTACCTTGATGACCCAGTTTTATCACACGAATACCTCAAATTTTGAGGCAGAAGGAGATCCTCTCATGGAATTCTCAGAAACGTTGGTCATGAACTTCCTTGATTATTCGAGGACCTAGTAATCGAACCTGATTCAAAATTTGTTCATTATTGGAGCTTCAAATCGAACATCCAGTTCCAGACACTGTTTTCAAGAACAAAAACCAAAAGAAAAGAGACCGACCAGGCAAAACCGAAACCATCACTATTATTCAGTCAAAAATGTAAGTGTTACATTTTTTTTTTCAATTCCTAAGGACAACGATTTAAGTTGAAGTTCCAAATAAATTTTTATTTGGTTTGTATTTTCGTCTGTTGAATTTCGATGACAAAATTTGGGCTGAAAAACCTTAGAGTAGGTGTGTTTTTTTTAAAATGACTGAAATGTTTTTATGCTTGAAAAAATGTGGTATTAAATTAAAGGATTAACAAAATTTTGTGAAGTTAAATTTATTTTTCAATTCTGAAACATGAAATTTTTGTCACTTCTTTGTAGTCTGCGATGTCAACAACAGTAATTTTTATACTGTTGAAACATTTTCAAAAATGATACATTATTTTTTTCTTATTTCAACTATTACGCAGAAATATTCTTTGAGTTTTTATGAATTATTTTTGAGTTTCATGAAAAAAGATTTTCTAATTTGATGAACAAATGCTTTAGTGAAATTATAACAAAAAAAAAAAAATACTTATCATCCATAAATCTGAAATCTTCACAATCTAAGAAATGAGCTGATCTCCTCAAAAATATTTCAGTAGGAAAATCTTTATTGTGGCGGTGACTGATTTTCGGTTTTAAAAATCGGGAAATTACTTTCGTTATAACCTTTATTAATTGGATATCAGTAAAAAATCCAGAAGAAAATTGATAAAAAATCTTAGAATTCTAGTAATATCGTTTAAATATTAAAACTGTTCCCTGATCCAACAGAGAGCTCAAGGTAAATTTAATTTCCAAATTGGATATTCATTTGTAAATTTAGATCGTATTTAGGGAGAGAGTTATTCAGTTCGAGACATGAAGTGTTAACACCAGTCAACTTTTGACAATGCATGTCAAACTGACATCTTGAATTAGCTATCCGACCTAAATGGGATCTGCATATATATATATATATATATATATATATATATATATATATATATTTAGAACATGCACAAACAGCAATCTACTACAAAATTTTTAATTTTCAACAAGCTTTGGAAGAACAATATCTCATCTGGTAGTCAATAATGATGGTAATGAATGTTATTTTTTAAAAGAAAAATTAATGAAAATTCACATCTTTATTATTGAAAAAAAAAATTCGTCGAGGTAAAAAGGATAGGAAGGAATGTGAAGAAAACAAATGGTGGAAAGAAAAAGGACATAGAGGAAATAAAAACAAAGGAAAACAAGAAAGAAAGGAGACCCGACGTCACGTGACCGATATATGTACCTGCCTATATTTTACTTCTAAATTTGGGGTCCGGCTTCTTCTCTGAGCCGTTTTCATTGGCTCTTTCTACTCATTTATTTCCTTCTCTCTTGTTTTCCTTTGTTGCTTTACCTTCCCTTTCACTTTCTCTCCGGTCATAAAAATGAAGGAAACACAGTCTTTAACCTTTAATCTTTTAATCTTTCTACACACACACATTCTGCTACTATATGAAAACAAACCTTGATTCATTTAATTGCTTACTATTTCTTTGGAACATTTAACTACGTACATTTTTTCTCTTTAGCCTTTTCATACATTCTATTCATTATTCTGTTAATTCAATAAAATTTTAATTTAACATACAAAACGAAATATTTTATTCTTCCATATTTCAACATCCAATACTTCAACCTTCTCTGATATTTAAAATTGTGGGGACGTCGGTTGTGTTTGGCACAGAGCCAATTTGACACACAGCCAGGAGGCCCCTACAACTCAAATTCCTTATGACACAGAAATCTTTTTACTCGAAATATTAACTTGTAATATATTGGTTAATTCTTCAACAAATTCTGTAGAAAAATAAATATACGAGAGATACAGTTGCTCTTTCAATCAGTTCCCCTCAACTGCGACGTAACCATTGCAAGGTGAATGACAACTAAAGCTGAAAATATTGCGGGATGTGATTATGCATCCGTAATTAATCTCAACAACCGTTCACTATTTTTATAAATTACTTCAAGAATATTTACAGAGGATATTTTGATATATGCAATTAGATGATATTTTTAACTAAAATTATATTGATAATCTCTATAAATGAAAAAGCTTTTAAATCGAACGACACCAAATATTTAAATATTTTCTTAATTCAACTAAACAGCGTAAATATTTTCAAAATTTATAAAGTTAAAACTGGGTAGTTAAAACTTATATTACAAAAATGCGCTCATGTTATATTCAACTATTTTTTCCAGATATCACCCACAAATTTGATAAATAAATTTACCACCTTGTCAACACTACGTAAGTAAATACCTACCTCAATTTAAAAATGCATTATTTAAACTGAAAGTAATTTGTATTTGTTTCAAATCGAATTAATTAAACTTTAAATCAGCCAATATTCGCCAAATATTTCAGAAAGGAACATTTTATTTTTTGAAAGATGTTTTAATAAGAATTACTATCTTGATAGAAAACTAAAATGAATAAAATCGGTGATTATTAGCGATTTAATGAATTCCCTTTTAGTTTCAAAATACAGTTTATATTTTGCTCATTGGAAATGCTAATTATTTTAAAATTTAAACAAAAAATCGCTTAAAATTAATTTGTAAAATTTCATATTAAATTTGCAGTGTGTGAATTTCTGTGATACCAAACACAGGAAGAAAAATGATTGGCCTTCATATTTATGAAGTGCTGATTAACTAAATTATTAAAAACTTACGACGAGAAATACACATAAATGAATTTTATTTGTGAATCCAGATAAAATTCTTGTTGGCCTTCTACGTTGGTGTTTGAATAAAATAATATCTAGGCGAAGATCGACAAAAAATAACTCAGTTGTTGCATCCGTAGGGGAAAGGAATTGTGCAGTTTGATGACATTGAGTATCCACGTTAAGAATAGAAAAGTATTGTCAGTGGTCAGGAACTAAAACAGTACCGACCTAATTGCTGGGTTTGTAACGAATCTAATAGCATTTAAAATAACAGCTAAAAGTTACGTCTTCTATAGCCCCGAAAATGGAATGGCAGGTTGATGATATGCTTGGGGGTAAAAAAAAAAAAAATAGCACAGTATGAATAAAAAAAAACTCATACTTAATAAAAACGAAATTTTTTCCATTGAAATGTTTCTGTTATTATCAAGGAGAAAGATCAAATTATTTTCTAATTATTTAAAAAATATTTTCTTAATCTCTTCTAACCCATTAGAAATTTTGTTAAAAATCTGGTTTTGATTTGAATTAGCTGGTAACCAAATTGTTAGTTTACAATGGAAAAGGTAACATTACATAACTGTTTTTTGATAAGATCAATTTCGCAGCTGATTTAAAAAATGACCTTCTTGATATCATCTATTTTCCCCTCAATATCTATTTATTCATGATATCATAGTAAATCTGATGTATTTGATAAGATAAAATTGGCTGCTGATTTCAAAGATGGCCTTTCTGATATCATCAATTCCCAATGCATCATCTATTGCCTCCTGTCTTAAATATAAATCTGATCGATTTGATAAGGTCAAATTGGCAACTAATTTTAAGAATGACCTTCTTGATATCAACAGATCTCAGCTCAGTGTCTATTTACTCCTGTGTTAATAGTCAATCTGATTTGATAAGGTGAGATTAGCAGCTGATTTGAAAAATGACATTCTTCATATAATCAGTTCACATCTCATCATCTATTTACTACTGTCTAAATAGTAAATATGATTGATTTGATGAAGTCAAATGAACAAATGACTTAAAAAATGACCTTGATGTTATCAGTTTTCAACTTGCTATCTATTTACTCCTGTCTTAACAGTAAATCTGATTGATGACATCAAATTGGTATTTATCTAATTTCTTTCTTAATAGTAAATGTAATTGTTTTGCTAAGTTCAATTTGGTAGCTGATTTCTAAAATGACTATATTGATGTCATCAATGCTCAACTCCCTTATCAATATTTACACCTGAATTTATAGTAAATCTGATCAATCTGGTACATAATTGTCAGTTGATTTAAAAAATGATTTCCTTGATATCCTCAGTTCTTGAAATTGGTATCTATTTATTCATGTCCTAATTGGTAAGTTCAAATTGGCAACTGGGATATAAAATGACCTTCTTGAT
>JBBBDQ010014945.1:0-19906 GCA_037127315.1 Ascarosepion bandense
AACTTCTACCAAAAGATCTCTTTAATTAAATAACATTTTTCAAGCAAACCTAGGAATCCAACCACAAATGGAATTATTAGAGTCTTCATGTGACACATTATAATAATTTATTGAAGTCATCGTTATACCAAAGTCTCATAAAGTAACCTATTCTTTCATAAATTTTCCAGCAAACCTAGGAATCCAACACAAATGGAATTATTAGAGTCTTCATGTGACACATTATAATAATTTATTGAAGTCATGTTCTGCCAAAGATCTCATAAAGTAACCTATTCAAACATTTTCAAAGCAAACCTAGGAATCCAACCACAAATGGAATTATTAGAGTCTTCATGTGACACATTATATTTAATTTATTGAAGTCATGTTCTGCCAAAGATCTCATAAGGCAACCTATTCTAACATTTTTCAAGCAAACCTAGGAATCCAACCACAAATGGAATTATTAGAGTCTTCATGTGACACATTATAATAATTTATTGAAGTCATGTTCTGCAAAGATCTCATAAAGTAACCTATTCTAACATTTTTCAAGCAAACCTAGGAATCCAACCACAAATGGAATTATTAGAGTCTTCATGTGACACATTATAATTTATTGAAGTCATGTTCTGCCAAAGATCTCATAAAGTAACCTATTCAAACATTTTTCAAGCAAACCTAGGAATCCAACCACAAATGGAATTATTAGAGTCTTCATGTGACACATTAATAATTTATTGAAGTCATGTTCTGCCAAAGATCTCATAAAAGTAACCTATTCAAACATTTTTTCAAGCAAACCTAGGAATCCAACCACAAATGGAATTATTAGAGTCTTCCTTGTGACACATTATAATAATTTATTGAAGTCATGTTCTGCCAAAGATCTCATAAAGTAACCTATTCTAACATTTTTCAAGCAAACCTAGGAATCCAACCACAAATGGAATTATTAGAGTCTTCATGTGACACATTATAATAATTTATTGAAGTCATGTTCTGCCAAAGATCTCATAAAGTAACCTATTCTAACATTTTTCAAGCAAACCTAGGAATCCAACCACAAATGGAATTATTAGAGTCTTCATGTGACACATTATAATAATTTATTGAAGTCATGTTCTGCCAAAGATCTCATAAAGTAACCTATTCTAACATTTTTCAAGCAAACCTAGGAATCCAACCACAAATGGAATTATTAGAGTCTTCATGTGACACATTATAATAATTTATTGAAGTCATGTTCTGCAAAGATCTCATAAAGTAACCTATTCAAACATTTTTCAAGCAAACCTAGGAATCCAACCACAAATGGAATTATTAGAGTCTTCATGTGACACATTATAATAATTTATTGAAGTCATGTTCTGCCAAAGATCTCATAAAGTAACCTATTCAAACATTTTTCAAGCAAACCTAGGAATCCAACCACAAATGGAATTATTAAGTCTTCATGTGACACATTATAATAATTTATTGAAGTCATGTTCTGCCAAAGATCTCATAAAGTAACCTATTCTAACATTTTTCAAGCAAACCTAGGAATCCAACCACAAATGGAATTATTAGAAGTCTTCATGTGACACATTATATGTTTTATTGAAGTCATGTTCTGCCAAAGATCTCATAAAGTAACCTATTCAAACATTTTTCAAGCAAACCTAGGAATCCAACCACAAATGGAATTATTAGAGTCTTCATGTGACACATTATAATAATTTATTGAAGTCATGTTCTGCCAAAGATCTCATAAAGCAACCTCATTCAAACATTTTTCAAGCAAACCTAGAATCCAACCACAAATGGAATTATTAGAGTCTTCATGTGACACATTATAATAATTTATTGAAGTCATGTTCTGCCAAAGATCTCATAAAGTAACCTATTCAAACATTTTTCAAGCAAACCTAGGAATCCAACCACAAAATGGAATTATTAGAGTCTTCATGTGACACATTATAATAATTTATTGAAGTCATGTTCTGCCAAAGATCTCATAAAAGTAACCTATTCAAACATTTTTCAAGCAAACCTAGGAATCCAACCACAAATGGAATTATTAGAGTCTTCATGTGACACATTATAATAATTTATTGAAGTCATGTTCTGCCAAAGATCTCATAAAGTAACCTATTCTAACATTTTTCAAGCAAACCTAGGAACTTTTCAAATCCACAAATGGAATTATTAGAGTCTTCATGTACACATTATAATAATTTATTGAAGTCATGTTCTGCCAAAGATCTCATAAAGTAACCTATTCTAACATTTTTCAAGCAAACCTAGGAATCCAACCACAAATGGAATTATTAGAGTCTTCATGTGACACATTATAATAATTTATTGAAGTCATGTTCTGCCAAAGATCTCATAAAGTAACCTATTCTAACATTTTTCAAGCAAACTAGAATCCAACCACAAATGGAATTATTAGAGTCTTCATGTGACACATTATAATAATTTATTGAAGTCATGTTCTGCCAAAGATCTCATAAAGTAACCTATTCTAACATTTCAAGCAAACCTAGGAATCCAACCACAAATGGAATTATTAGAGTCTTCATGTGACACATTATAATAATTTATTGAAGTCATGTTCTGCCAAAGATCTCATAAAGTAACCTATTCTAACATTTTTCAAGCAAACTCAGGGAACTAACCACAAATGGAATTATTAGAGTCTTCATGTGACACATTATAATAATTTATTGAAGTCATGTTCTGCCAAAGATCTCATAAAGTAACCTATTCAAACATTTTCAAGCAAACCTAGGAATCCAACCACAAATGGAATTATTAGAGTCTTCATGTGACACATTATAATAATTTATTGAAGTCATGTTCTGCCAAAGATCTCATAAAGTAACCTATTCTAACATTTTTCAAGCAAACCTAGGAATCCAACCACAAATGGAATTATTAGAGTCTTCATGTGACACATTATAATAATTTATTGAAGTCATGTTCTGCCAAAGATCTCATAAAGTAACCTATTCAAACATTTTTCAAGCAAACCTAGGAATCCAACCACAAATGGAATTATTAGAGTCTTCATGTGACACATTATAATAATTTATTGAAGTCATGTTCTGCCAAAGATCTCATAAAGTAACCTATTCTAACATTTTTCAAGCAAACCTAGGAATCCAACCACAAATGGAATTATTAGAGTCTTCATGTGACACATTATAATAATTTATTGAAGTCATGTTCTGCTGTGTGATCTCATAAAGTAACCTATTCTAACATTTTTCAAGCAACCTAGGAATCCAACCACAAATGGAATTATTAGAGTCTTCATGTGACACATTATAATAATTTATTGAAGTCATGTTCTGCCAAAGATCTCATAAAGTAACCTATTCTAACATTTTTCAAGCAAACCTAGGAATCCAACCACAAATGGAATTATTTATTAGAGTCTTCATGTGACACATTATAATAATTTATTGAAGTCATGTTCTGCCAAAGATCTCATAAAGTAACCTATTCAAACATTTTTCAAGCAAACCTAGGAATCCAACCACAAATGGAATTATTAGAGTCTTCATGTGACACATTATAATAATTTATTGAAGTCATGTTCTGCCAAAGATCTCATAAAGTAACTCATTCTAACATTTTTCAAGCAAACCCTAGGAATCCAACCACAAATGGAATTTATTAGAGTCTTCATGTGACACATTATAATAATTTATTGAAGTCATGTTCTGCCAAAGATCTCATAAAGTAACCTATTCTAACATTTTTCAAGCAAACCTAGGAATCCAACCACAAATGGAATTATTAGAGTCTTCATGTGACACATTATAATAATTTATTGAAGTCATGTTCTGCCAAAGATCTCATAAAGTAACTCATTCAAACATTTTTCAAGCAAACCTAGGAATCCAACCACAAATGGAATTATTAGAGTCTTCATGTGACACATTATAATAATTTATTGAAGTCATGTTCTGCCACAAAAGATCTCATAAAGTAATCCCATATTCAAACATTTTTCTAAGCAAAACCTAGAATCCAACCACAAATGGAATTATTAGAGTCTTCATGTGACACATTATAATAATTTATTGAAGTCATGTTCTGCCAAAGATCTCATAAAGTAACCTATTCAAACATTTTTCAAGCAAACCTAGGAATCCAACCAATAAATGGAATTATTATAGAGTCTTCATGTGACACATTATAATAATTTATTGAAGTCATGTTCTGCCAAAGATCTCATAAAGTAACCTATTCAAACATTTAAGCAAACCTAGGAATCCAACCACAAATGGAATTATTAGAGTCTTCATGTGACACATTATAATAATTTATTGAAGTCATGTTCCGCCAAAGATCTCATAAAGTAACCTATTCAAACATTTTTCAAGCAAACCTAGGAATCCAACCACAAATGGAATTATTAGAGTCTTCATGTGACATTATAATAATTTATTGAAGTCATGTTCTGCCAAAGATCTCATAAAGTAACCTATTCAAACATTTTTCAAGCAACCTAGGAATCCAACCACAAATGGAATTATTAGAGTCTTCATGTGACACATTATAATAATTTATTGAAGTCATGTTCTGCCAAAGATCTCATAAAGTAACCTATTCAAACATTTTTCAAGCAAACCTAGGAATCCAAATCCACAAAATGAAATTATTAGAGCCTCAGTGACAAGAGACATGCAATAATTTATTGAAGTCATGTTCTGCCAAAGATCTCATAAAGTAACCTATTCAAACATTTTTCAAGCAAACCTAGGAATCCAACCACAAATGGAATTATTAGAGTCTTCATGTGACACATTATAATAATTTATTGAAGTCATGTTCTGCCAAAGATCTCATAAAGTAACCTATTCTAACATTTTTCAAGCAAACCTAGGAATCCAACCACAAATGGAATTATTAGAGTCTTCATGTGACACATTATACTAATTTATTGAAGTCATGTTCTGCCAAAGATCTCATAAAGTAACCTATTCAAACATTTTTCAAGCAAACCTAGGAATCCAACCACAAATGGAATTATTAGAGTCTTCATGTGACACATTATAATAATTTAGTTGAAGTCATGTTCTGCCAAAGATCTCATAAAGTAACCTATTCAACATTTTCAAGCAAAACTGTGAATCTCAACCACAAATAAACAATTATTAGAGTTCTTCATAAAGACATGATTATACCATCATTGAAGTCATGTTCTGCCAAAGATTCATAAAAGTAAACTCATTCTAACATTTCTTCAAGCAACTAGAACCAACCACAAATGGAATTATTAGAGTCTTCATGTGACACATTATAATAATTTATTGAAGTCATGTTCTGCCAAAGATCTCATAAAGTAACTCTATTCTAGGAATATTTTTCAAGCAAACTCAGAATCCAAATCCACAATGTAGAATTATTATATTCTCATGTGACACATTATAATAATTTATTGAAGTCATGTTCTGCCAAAGATCTCATAAAGTAACCTATTCTAACATTTTTCAAGCAAACCTAGGAATCCAACCACAAATGGAATTATTAGAGTCTTCATGTGACACATTATAATAATTTATTGAAGTCATGTTCTGCCAAAGATCTCATAAAGTAACCTATTCTAACATTTTTCAAGCAAACCTAGGAATCCAACCACAAATGGAATTATTAGAGTCTTCATGTAACACATTATAATAATTTTCTATTGAAGTCATGTTCTGCCAAAGATCTCATAAAGTAACCTATTCTAACATTTTTCACAAAACTCTTAGGAATCCAACCACAAATGGAATTATTAGAGTCTTCATGTGACACATTATAATAATTTATTGAAGTCATGTTCTGCCAAAGATCTCATAAAGTAACCTATTCAAACATTTTTCAAGCAAACCTAGGAATCCAACCACAGCTAATGATGAGAGTCTCTGTGGACACATTATAATAATATTGAAATGTTCCGCTAAAGATCTCATAAAATAACCTATTCTAACATTTTTTCAAGCAAACCTAGGAATCCAACCACAAATGGAATTATTAGAGTCTTCATGTGACACATTATAATAATTTATTGAAGTCATGTTCTGCCAAAGATCTCATAAAGTAACCTATTCTAACATTTTCAAGCAAAACCTAGGAATCCAACCACAAATGGAATTATTAGAGTCTTCATGTGACACATTATAATAATTTATTGAAGTCATGTTCTGCCAAAGATCTCATAAAGTAACCTATTCTAAATACTTTTTCAAGCAAACCTAGGAATCCAACCACAAATGGAATTATTAGAGTCTTCATGATTAATATAATAATTTATTGAAGTCATGTTCTGCCAAAGATCTCATAAAGTAACCTATTCTAACATTTTTCAAGCAAAACCTAGGAATCCAACCACAAAATGGAATTATTAGGAGTCTTCATGTGACACATTATAATAATTTATTGAAGTCATGTTCTGCCAAAGATCTCATAAAGTAACCTATTCAAACATTTTTCAAGCAAACCTAGGAATCCAACCACAAATGGAATTATTAGAGTCTTCATGTGACACATTATAATAATTTATTGAAGTCATGTTCTGCCAAAGATCTCATAAAGTAACCTATTCAAACATTTTTCAAGCAAACCTAGGAATCCAACCACAAATGGAATTATTAGAGTCTTCATGTGACACATTATAATAATTTATTGAAGTCATGTTCCGCCAAAGATCTCATAAAGTAACTCTATTCTAACATTTTTCAAGCAAACCTAGGAATCCAACCACAAATGGAATTATTAGAGTCTTCATGTGACACATTATAATAATTTATTGAAGTCATGTTCTGCCAAAGATCTCATAAAGTAACCTATTCTAACATTTTTCAAGCAAACCTAGGAATCCCAACCACAAATGGAATTATTAGAGTCTTCATGTGACACATTATAATAATTTATTGAAGTCATGTTCTGCCAAAGATCTCATAAAGTAACCTATTCAAACATTTTTCAAGCAAACCTAGGAATCCAACCACAAATGGAATTATTAGAGTCTTCATGTGACACATTATAATAATTTATTGAAGTCATGTTCCGCCAAAGATCTCATAAAGTAACCTATTCTAACATTTTTCAAGCAAACCTAGGAATCCAACCACAAAATGGAATTAGAGTCTTCATGTGACACATTATAATAATTTATTGAAGTCATGTTCTGCCAAAGATCTCATAAAGTAACCTATTCTAACATTTTTCAAGCAAACCTAGGAATCCAACCACAAATGGAATTATTAGAGTCTTCATGTGACACATTATAATAATTTATTGAAGTCATGTTCTGCCAAAGATCTCATAAAGTAACCTATTCAAACATTTTTCAAGCAAACCTAGGAATCCAACCACAAATGGAATTATTAGAGTCTTCATGTGACACATTATAATAATTTATTGAAGTCATGTTCTGCCAAAGATCTCATAAAGTAACCTATTCTAACATTTTTCAAGCAAACCTAGGAATCCAACCACAAATGGAATTATTAGAGTCTTCATGTGACACATTATAATAATTTATTGAAGTCATGTTCTACAAAAGATCTCATAAAGTAACCTATTCTAACATTTTTCAAGCAAACCTAGGAATCCAACCACAAATGGAATTATTAGAGTCTTCATGTGACACATTATAATAATTTATTGAAGTCATGTTCCGCCAAAGATCTCATAAAGTAACCTATTCTAACATTTTTCAAGTAAACCTAGGAATCCAACCACAAATGGAATTATTAGAGTCTTCATGTGACACATTATAATAATTTATTGAAGTCATGTTCCGCCAAAGATTCATAAAGTAACCTATTCAAACATTTTTCAAGCAAACCTAGGAATCCAACCACAAATGGAATTATTAGAGTCTTCATGTGACACATTATAATAATTTATTGAAGTCATGTTCCGCCAAAGATCTCATAAAGTAACCTATTCAAACATTTTTCAAGCAAACCTAGAACTAACCACAAATGGAATTATTAGAGTCTTCATGTGACACATTATAATAATTTATTGAAGTCATGTTCTGCCAAAGATCTCATAAAGTAACCTATTCTAACATTTTTCAAGCAAACCTAGGAATCCAACCACAAATGGAATTATTAGAGTCTTCATGTGACACATTATAATAATTTATTGAAGTCATGTTCTGCCAAAGATCTCATAAAGTAACCTATTCAAACATTTTTCAAGCAAACCTAGGAATCCAACCACAAATGGAATTATTAGAGTCTTCATGTGACACATTATAATAATTTATTGAAGTCATGTTCTGCCAAAGATCTCATAAAGTAACCTATTCTAACATTTTTCAAGCAAACCTAGGAATCCAACCACAAAATGGAATTATTAGAGTCTTCATGTGACACATTATACTAAATTATTGTCATGTTCTGCCAAAGATCTCATAAAGTAACCTATTCTAACATTTTTCAAGCAAACTCTAGAATCCAACCACAAATGGAATTATTAGAGTCTTCATAATAAATAATATAATAATTTATTGAAGTCATGTTCTGCCAAAGATCTCATAAAGTAACCTATTCTAACATTTTTCAAGCAAACCTAGGAATCCAACCACAAATGGAATTATTAGAGTCTTCATGTGACACATTATAATAATTTATTGAAGTCATGTTCTGCCAAAGATTCCAGTAACCTATTCTAACATTTTTCAAGCAAACCTAGGAATCCAACCACAAATGGAATTATTAGAGTCTTCATGTGACACATTATAATAATTTATTGAAGTCATGTTCTGCCAAAGATCTCATAAAGTAACCTATTCTAACATTTTTCAAGCAAACCTAGGAATCCAACCACAAATGGAATTATTAGAGTCTTCATGTGACACATTATAATTAATTTATTGAAGTCATGTTCTGCCAAAGATCTCATAAAGTAACTCTATTCTAACATTTTTCAAGCAAACCTAGGAATCCAACCACAAATGGAATTATTAGAGTCTTCATGTGACACATTATACACCTTTCATTGAAGTCATGTTCTGCCAAAGATCTCATAAAGTAACCTATTCTAACATTTTTCAAGCAAACCTAGGAATCCAACCACAAATGGAATTATTAGAGTCTTCATGTGACACATTATAATAATTTATTGAAGTCATGTTCTGCCAAAGATCTCATAAAGTAACCTATTCTAACATTTCCTTTTTCAAGCAAACCTAGGAATCCAACCACAAATGGAATTATTAGAGTCTTCATGTGACACATTATAATAATTTATTGAAGTCATGTTCTGCCAAAGATCTCATAAAGTAACCTATTCAAACATTTTTCAAGCAAACCTAGGAATCCAACCACAAATGGAATTATTAGAGTCTTCATGTGACACATTATAATAATTTATTAAAGTCAGTGTTCCGCCAAAGATCTCATAAAGTAACCTATTCTAACATTTTTCAAGCAAACTCTAGGAATCCAACCACAAATGGAATTATTAGAGTCTTCATGTGACACATTATAATAATTTATTGAAGTCATGTTCCGCCAAAGATCTCATAAAGTAACCTATATTCTAACATTTTTCAAGCAAACCTAGGAATCCAACCAATAAAATGGAATTATTAGAGTCTTCATGTGACACATTATAATAATTTATTGAAGTCATGTTCTGCCAAAGATCTCATAAACTCTATTCAAACATTTTTCAAGCAAACCTAGGAATCCAACCACAAATGGAATTATTAGAGTCTTCATGTGACACATTATAATAATTTATTGAAGTCATGTTCTGCCAAAGATCTCATAAAGTAACCTATTCTAACATTTTTCAAGCAAACCTAGGAATCCAACCACAAAATGGAATTATTAGAGTCTTCATGTACATTATAATAATTTAGTATTGAAGTCATGTTCTGCCAAAGATCTCATAAAGTAACCTATTCTAACATTTTTTTCTGCTAAAAACTCTTAGAATCCAACCACAAATGGAATTATTAGAGTCTTTCATGTGACACATTATAATAATTTATTGAAGTCATGTTCTGCCAAAGATCTCATAAAGTAACCTATTCAAACATTTTTCAAGCAAAACCTAGGAATCCAACCACAAATGGAATTATTAGAGTCTTCATGTGACACATTATAATAATTTATTGAAGTCATGTTCCGCCAAAGATCTCATAAAAGTAACCTATTCTAACATTTTTCAAGCAAACCTAGGAATCCAACCACAAATGGAATTATTAGAGTCTTCATGTGACACATTATAATAATTTATTGAAGTCATGTTCTGCCAAAGATCTCATAAAGTAACCTATTCAAACATTTTTCAAGCAAAACCTAGGAATCCAACCACAAATGGAATTATTAGAGTCTTCTATGTGACACATTATAATAATTTATTGAAGTCATGTTCTGCCAAAGATCTCAAAGTAACCTATTCTAACATTTTTCAAGCAAACTCTAGGAATCCAACCACAAATGGAATTATTAGAGTCTTCATGTGACACATTATAATAATTTATTGAAGTCATGTTCTGCCAAAGACTTACAAAGTAACCTATTCTACTTTTCAAGCAAACCTAGGAATCCAACCACAAATGGAATTATTAGAGAGTCTTCATGTGACACATTATAATAATTTATTGGAAGTCATGGCACTGCCAAAGATCTCATAAAGTAACCTATTCTAACATTTTTCAAGCAAACCTAGGAATCCAACCACAAATGGAATTATTAGAGTCTTCATGTGACACATTATAATAATTTATTGAAGTCATGTTCCGCCAAAGATCTCATAAAGTAACCTATTCTAACATTTTTCAAGCAAACCTAGGAATCCAACCACAAATGGAATTATTAGAGTCTTCATGTGACACATTATAATAATTTATTGAAGTCATGTTCTGCCAAAGATCTCATAAAGTAACCTATTCTAACATTTTCAAGCAAACCTAGAATCCAACCACAAATGGAATTATTAGAGTCTTCATGTGACACATTATAATAATTTATTGAAGTCATGTTCTGCCAAAGATCTCATAAAAGTAACCTATTCTAACATTTTTTCAAGCAAACCTAGGAATCCAACCACAAATGGGAATTATTAGAGTCTTCATGTGACACATTATAATAATTTATTGAAGTCATGTCTTCACAAAGATCTCATAAAGTAACTTATCTAAACATTTTTCAAGCAAACCTAGGAATCCAACCACAAATGGAATTATTAGAGTCTTCATGTGACACATTATAATAATTTCTTATTGAAGTCATGTTCCGCCAAAGATCTCATAAAGTAACCTATTCTAACATTTTTTCAAGCAAATCAGAATCCAACCACAAATGGAATTATTAGAGTCTTCATGTGACACATTATAATAATTTATTGAAGTCATGTTCTGCCAAAGATCTCATAAAGTAACCTATTCTAATATTTTTCAAGCAAACCTAGGAATCCAACCACAAATGGAATTATTAGAGTCTTCATGTGACACATTATACACTTATTGAAGTCATGTTCTGCCAAAGATCTCATAAAAGCAACCTATTCAAACATTTTTCAAGCAAACCTAGGAATCCAACCACAAATGGAATTAGAGTCTTCATGTGACACATTATAATAATTTATTGAAGTCATGTTCTGCCAAAGATCTCAGTAACCTATTCAAACATTTTTCAAGCAAACCTAGGAATCCAACCACAAATGGAATTATTAGCCCCATGTGACAATAATATAATAATTTATTGAAGTCATGTTCTGCCAAAGATCTCATAAAGTAACCTATTCTAACATTTTTCAAGCAAACCTAGGAATCCAACCACAAATGGAATTATTAGAGTCTTTGTGTGACACATTATAATAATTTATTGAAGTCATGTTTCTGCCAAAGATCTCATAAAGTAACCTATTCAAACATTTTTCAAGCAAACCTAGGAATCCAACCACAAATGGAATTATTAGAGTCTTCATGTGACACATTATAATAATTTATTGAAGTCATGTTCTGCCAAAGATCTCATAAAGTAACCATTCTAATATTTTTCACAAGCAAACCTAGGAATCCAACCACAAAATGGAATTATTAGAGTCTTCATGTGACACATTATAATAATTTATTGAAGTCATGTTCTGCCAAAGATCTCATAAAGAACTCATTCTAACATTTTTCAAGCAAACCTAGGAATCCAACCACAAATGGAATTATTAGAGTCTTCATGTGACACATTATAATAATTTATTGAAGTCATGTTCTGCCAAAGATCTCATAAAGTAACCTATTCTAACATTTTTCAAGCAAACCTAGGAATCCAACCACAAATGGAATTATTAGAGTCTTCATGTGACACATTATAATAAATTTATTGAAGTCATGTTCTGCCAAAGATCTCATAAAGTAACCTATTCAAACATTTTTCACAAACCTAGGAATCCAACCACAAAATGGAATTATTAGAGTCTTCATGTGACACATTATAATAATTTATTGAAGTCATGTTCTGCCAAAGATCTCATAAAGTAACCTATTCAAACATTTTTCAAGCAAACCTAGGAATCCAACCACAAATGGAATTATTAGAGTCTTCATGTGACACATTATAATAATTTATTGAAGTCATGTTCTGCCAAAGATCTCATAAAGTAACCTATTCAAACATTTTTCAAGCAAACCTAGGAATCCAACCACAAATGGAATACAGAGTCTTCATGTGACACATTATAATAATTTATTGGTGTCATGTTCCGCCAAAGATCTCATAAAGTAACCTATTCTAACATTTTTCAAGCAAACCTTAGGAATCCAACCACAAATGGAATTATTAGAGTCTTCATGTGACACATTATAATAATTTATTGAAGTCATGTTCCGCCAAAGATCTCATAAAGTAACCTATTCTAACATTTTTCAAGCAAACCTAGGAATCCAACCACAAATGGAATTATTAGAGTCTTCATGTGACACATTATAATAATTTATTGAAGTCATGTTCTGCCAAAGATCTCATAAAGTAACCTATTCAAACATTTTTCAAGCAAACCTAGGAATCCAACCACAAATGGAATTATTAGAGTCTTCATGTGACACATTATAATAATTTATTGAAGTCATGTTCTGCCAAAGATCTCATAAAGTAACCTATTCTAACATTGTTCAAGGCTAAACTCTAGGAATCCAACCACAAATGGAATTATTAGAGTCTTCATGTGACACATTATAATAATTTATTGAAGTCATGTTCTGCCAAAGATCTCATAAAGTAACCTATTCTAACATTTTTCAAGCAAACCTAGGAATCCAACCACAAATGGAATTATTAGAGTCTTCATGTGACACATTATAATAATTTATTGAAGTCATGTTCTGCCAAAGATCTCATAAAGTAACCTATTCAAACATTTTTCAAGCAAACCTAGGAATCCAACCACAAATGGAATTATTAGAGTCTTCATGTGACACATTATAATAATTTACTGAAGTCATGTTCTGCCAAAGATCTCATAAAGTAACCTATTCTAACATTTTTCAAGCAAACCTAGGAATCCAACCAATAAATGAATTATTAGAGTCTTCATGTGACACATTATAATAATTCTATTAGTCATGTTCTGCCAAAGATCTCATAAAGTAACCTATTCAAACATTTTTCAAGCAAACCTAGGAATCCAACCACAAATGGAATTATTAGAGTCTTCATGTGACACATTATAATAATTTATTGAAGTCATGTTCTGCCAAAGATCTCATAAAGTAACCTATTCTAACATTTTTCGCTAAAACTCTAGGAATCCAACCACAAATGGAATTATTAGAGTCTTCATGTGACACATTATAATAATTTATTGAAGTCATGTTCTGCCAAAGATCTCATAAAGTAACCTATTCAAACATTTTTCAAGCAAAACCTAGGAATCCAACCACAAATGGAATTATTAGAGTCTTCATGTGACACATTATAATAATTTATTGAAGTCATGTTCTGCCAAAGATCTCATAAAGTAACCTATTCAAACATTTTTCAAGCAAACCTAGGAATCCAACCACAAATGGAATTATTAGAGTCTTCATGTGACACATTATAATAATTTATTGAAGTCATGTTCTGCCAAAGATCTCATAAAGTAACCTATTCTAACATTTTTCAAGCAAACCTAGGAATCCAACCACAAATGGAATTAGAGTCTTCATGTGACACATTATAATAATTTATTGAAGTCATGTTCTGGCCAAAGATCTCATAAAGTAACCTATTCAAACATTTTTCAAGCAAACCTAGGAATTCAACCACAAATGGAATTATTAGAGTCTTCATGTGACACATTATAATAATTTATTGAAGTCATGTTCTGCCAAAGATCTCATAAAGTAACCTATTCAAACATTTTTCAAGCAAACCTAGGAATCCAACCACAAATGGAATTATTAGAGTCTTCATGTGACACATTATAATAATTCTCTATTGAAGTCATGTTCTGCCAAAGATCTCATAAAGTAACCTATTCTAACATTTTTCAAGCAAACCTAGGAATCCAACCACAAATGGAATTATTAGAGTCTTCATGTGACACATTATAATAATTTATTGAAGTCATGTTCTGCCAAAGATCTCATAAAGTAACCTATTCTAACATTTTTCAAGCAAACCTAGGAATCCAACCACAAATGGAATTATTAGAGTCTTCATGTGACATTACATTATAATAATTTATTGAAGTCATGTTCTGCCAAAGATCTCATAAAGTAACCTATTCAAACATTTTTCAAGTTAAAACTAGAATCCAACCACAAATGGAATTATTAGAGTCTTCATGTGACACATTATAATAATTTATTGAAGTCATGTTCTGCCAAAGATCTCATAAAAGTAACCTATTCTAACATTTTTCACAAACCTAGGAATCCAACCACAAATGGAATGTACAGAGTCTCCCAGTGTGACACATTATAATAATTTATTGAAGTCATGTTCTGCCAAAGATCTCATAAAGTAACCTATTCAAACATTTTTCACAAACCTAGGAATCCAACCACAAATGGAATTATTAGAGTCTTCATGTGACACATTATAATAATTTATTGAAGTCATGTTCTGCCAAAGATCTCATAAAGTAACCTATTCTAACATTTTTCAAGCAAACCTAGGAATCCAACCACAAATGGAATTATTAGAGTCTTCATGTGACACATTATAATAATTTATTGAAGTCATGTTCTGCCAAAGATCTCATAAAGTAACCTATTCAAACATTTTAAGCAACCAGGAATCCAACCACAAATGGAATTATTAGAGTCTTCATGACACATTATAATAATTTATTGAAGTCAAATTCTGCCAAAGATCTCATAAAGTAACCTATTCTAACATTTTTCAAGCAAACCTAGGAATCCAACCACAAATGGAATTATTAGAGTCTTCATGTGACACATTATACACTTATTGAAGTCATGTTCCGCCAAAGATCTCATAAAGTAACCTATTCTAACATTTTTCAAGCAAACCTAGGAATCCAACCACAAATGGAATTATTAGAGTCTTCATGTGACACATTATAATAATTTATTGAAGTCATGTTCTGCCAAAGATCTCATAAAGTAACCTATTCAAACATTTTTCAAGCAAACCTAGGAATCCAACCACAAATGGAATTATTAGAGTCTTCATGTGACACATTATAATAATTTATTGAAGTCATGTTCTGCCAAAGATCTCATAAAGTAACCTATTCTAACATTTTTCAAGCAAACCTAGGAATCCAACCACAAATGGAATACAGAGTCTTCATGTGACACATTATAATAATTTATTGAAGTCATGTTCTGCCAAAGATCTCATAAAGTAACCTATTCTAACATTTTTCAAGCAAACCTAGAATCCAACCACAAATGGAATTATTAGAGTCTTCATGTGACACATTATAATAATTTATTGAAGTCATGTTCTGCCAAAGATCTCATAAAGTAACCTATTCAAACATTTTTCAAGCAAACCTAGGAATCCAACCACAAATGGAATTATTAGAGTCTTCATGTGACACATTATAATAATTTATTGAAGTCATGTTCCCTACTAAAGATCTCATAAAGTAACCTATTCTAACATTTTTCAAGCAACCTAGGAATCCAACCACAAATGGAATTATTAGAGTCTTCATGACACATTATAATAATTTATTGAAGTCATGTTCTGCCAAAGATCTCATAAAGTAACCTATTCTAACATTTTTTTCAAGTAAAACTTAGGAATCCAACCACAAATGGAATTATTAGAGTCTTCATGTGACACATTATAATAATTTATTGAAGTCATGTTCTGCCAAAGATCTCATAAAAGTAACCTATTCTAACATTTTTCAAGCAAACCCAGGAATCCAACCATAAATGGAATTATTAGAGTCTTCATGTGACACATTATAATAATTTATTGAAGTCATGTTCTGCCAAAGATCTCATAAAGTAACCTATTCAAACATTTTTCAAGCAAACCTTAGAATCCAACCACAAATGGAATTATTAGAGTCTTCATGTGACACATTATAATAATTTATTGAAGTCATGTTCTGCCAAAGATCTCATAAAGTAACCTATTCAAACATTTTTCAAGCAAACCTAGAATCAAATCCACAAATGGAATTATTAGAGTCTTCATGTGACACATTATAATAATTTATTGAAGTCATGTTCTGCCAAAGATCTCATAAAAAGTAACCTATTCAAACATTTTTCAAGCAAACCTAGGAACTAACCACAAATGGAATTATTAGAGTCTTCATGTGACACATTATAATAATTTATTGGAAGTCATGTTCTGCCAAAGATCTCATAAAGTAACCTATTCTAACATTTTTCAAGCAAACCTAGGAATCCAACCACAAATGGAATTATTAAGAGTCTTCATGTGACACATTATAATAATTTATTGAAGTCATGTTCTGCCAAAGATCTCATAAAGTAACCTATTCTAACATTTTTCAAGCAAACCTAGGAATCCAACCACAAATGGAATTATTAGAGTCTTCATGTGACACATTATAATAATTTATTGAAGTCATGTTCTGCCAAAGATCTCATAAAGTAACCTATTCAAATATTTTTCAAGCAAACCTAGGAATCCAACCACAAATGGAATTATTAGAGTCTTCATGTGACACATTATAATAATTTATTGAAGTCATGTTCTGCCAAAGATCTCATAAAGTAACCTATTCAAACATTTTTCACAAACCTAGAATCCAACCACAAATGGAATTATTAGAGTCTTCATGTGACACATTATAATACTTATTGAAGTCATGTTCCGCCAAAGATCTCATAAAGTAACCTATTCTAACATTTTTCAAGCAAACCTAGGAATCCAACCACAAATGGAATTATTAGAGTCTTCATGTGACACATTATAATAATTTATTGAAGTCATGTTCTGCCAAAGATCTCATAAAGTAACCTATTCAAACATTTTTCAAGCAAACCTAGGAATCCAACCACAAATGGAATTATTAGGTCTTCATGTGACACATTATAATAATTTATTGAAGTCATGTTCTGCCAAAGATCTCATAAAGTAACCTATTCTAACATTTTTCAAGCAAACCTAGGAATCCAACCACAAATGGAATTATTAGAGTCTTCATGTGACACATTATAATAATTTATTGAAGTCATGTTCTGCCAAAGATCTCATAAAGTAACCTATTCTAACATTTTTCAAGCAAACCTAGGAATCCAACCACAAATGGAATTATTAGAGTCTTCATGTGACACATTATAATAATTTATTGAAGTCATGTTCTGCCAAAGATCTCATAAAGTAACCTATTCTAACATTTTTCAAGCAAACCTAGAATCCAACCACAAATGGAATTATTAGAGTCTTCATGTGACACATTATAATAATTTATTGAAGTCATGTTCTGCCAAAGATCTCATAAAGTAACCTATTCTAACATTTTTCAAGCAAACCTAGGAATCCAACCACAAATGGAATTATTAGAGTCTTCATGTGACACATTATAATAATTTCTATTAAAGCCGTTCTGCCAAAGATCTCATAAAGTAACCTATTCTAACATTTTTCAAGCAAACCTAGGAATCCAACCACAAATGGAATTATTAGAGTCTTCATGTGACACATTATAATAATTTATTGAAGTCATGTTCTGCCAAAGATCTCATAAAGTAACCTATTCTAACATTTTTCAAGCAAACCTAGGAATCCAACCACAAATGGAATTATTAGAGTCTTCATGTGTGACACATTATAATAATTTATTGAAGTCATGTTCTGCCAAAGATCTCATAAAGTAAATCCCATTCTAACATTTTTCAAGCAAACCTAGGAATCCAACCACAAATGGAATTATTAGAGTCTTCATGTGACACATTATAATAATTTATTGAAGTCATGTTCTGCCAAAGATCTCATAAAGTAACCTATTCTAACATTTTTCAAGCAACCTAGGAATCCAACCACAAATGGAATTATTAGAGTCTTCATGTGACACATTATAATAATTTATTGAAGTCATGTTCTGCCAAAGATCTCATAAAGTAACCTATTCTAACATTTTTCAAGCAAACCTAGGAATCCAACCACAAATGGAATTATTAGAGTCTTCATGTGACACATTATAATAATTTATTGAAGTCATGTTCTGCCAAAGATCTCATAAAGTAACCTATTCTAACATTTTTCAAGCAAACCTAGGAATCCAACCACACAAATGGAATTATTAGAGTCTTCATGTGACACATTATAATAATTTATTGAAGTCATGTTCTGCCAAAGATCTCATAAAAGTAACCTATTCTAACATTTTTCAAGCAAACCTAGGAATCCAACCACAAATGGAATTATTAGAGTCTTCATGTGACACATTATAATAATTTATTGAAGTCATGTTCTGCCAAAGATCTCATAAAGTAACCTATTCTAACATTTTTCAAGCAAACCTAGGAATCCAACCACAAATGGAATTATTAGAGTCTTCATGTGATACGATTATAATAATTTATTGAAGTCATGTTCTGCCAAAGATCTCATAAAGTAACTCATTCTAACATTTTTCAAGCAAACCTAGGAATCCAACCACAAATGGAATTATTAGAGTCTTCATGTGACACATTATAATAATTTATTGAAGTCATGTTCTGCCAAAGATCTCATAAAGTAACCTATTCTAACATTTTTCAAGCAAACCTAGGAATCCAACCACAAATGGAATTATTAGAGTCTTCATGTGACACATTATAATAATTTATTGAAGTCATGTTCTGCCAAAGATCTCATAAAGTAACCTATTCAAACATTTTTCAAGCAAACCTAGGAATCCAACCACAAATGGAATTATTAGAGTCTTCATGTGACACATTATAATAATTTATTGAAGTCATGTTCTGCCAAAGATCTCATAAAGTAACCTATTCAAACATTTTTCAAGCAAACCTAGGAATCCAACCACAAATGGAATTATTAGAGTCTTCATGTGACACATTATAATAATTTATTGAAGTCATGTTCTGCCAAAGATCTCATAAAGTAACCTATTCTAACATTTTTCAAGCAAAACCTAGGAATCCAACCACAAATGGAATTATTAGAGTCTTCATGTGACACATTATAATAATTTATTGAAGTCATGTTCTGCCAAAGATCTCATAAAGTAACCTATTCTAACATTTTTCAAGCAAACCTAGGAACTAACCACAAATGGAATTATTAGAGTCTTCATGTGACACATTATAATAATTTATTGAAGTCATGTTCTGCCAAAGATCTCATAAAGTAACCTATTCAAACATTTTTCAAGCAAACCTAGAATCCAACCACAAATGGAATTATTAGAGTCTTCATGTGACACATTATAATAATTTATTGAAGTCATGTTCTGCCAAAGATCTCATAAAGTAACCTATTCTAACATTTTTCAAGCAAACCCAGGAATCCAACCACAAATGGAATGA
>JBBBDQ010014946.1:0-20187 GCA_037127315.1 Ascarosepion bandense
AACTTCTACCAAAGATCTCTTTAATTAAACTATTCTAACATTTTCAACAAACCTGCAGAATCCAACCACAAATGGAATTATTAGAGTCTTCATGTGACACATTATAATAATTTATTGAAGTCATGTTCTGCCAAAAGATCTCATAAAGTAACCTATTCTAACATTTTTCAAGCAAACCTAGGAATCCAACCACAAATGGAATTATTAGAGTCTTCATGTGACACATTATAATAATTTATTGAAGTCATGTTCTGCCAAAGATCTCATAAAGTAACCTATTCAAACATTTTTCAAGCAAACCTAGGAATCCAACCACAAATGGAATTATTAGAGTCTTCATGTGACACATTATAATAATTTATTGAAGTCATGTTCTGCCAAAGATCTCATAAAGTAACCTATTCTAACATTTTCAAGCAAACCTAGGAATCCAACCACAAATGGAATTATTAGAGTCTTCATGTGACACATTATAATAATTTATTGAAGTCATGTTCTGCCAAAGATCTCATAAAGTAACCTATTCTAACATTTTCAAGCAAACCTAGGAATCCAACCACAAATGGAATTATTAGAGTCTTCATGTGACACATTATAATAATTTATTGAAGTCATGTTCTGTAAAAGATCTCATAAAGTAACCTATTCAAACATTTTTCAAGCAAACCTAGGAATCCAACACAAATGGAATTATTAGAGTCTTCATGTGACACATTATAATAATTTATTGAAGTCATGTTCTGCCAAAGATCTCATAAAGTAACCTATTCAAACATTTTTCAAGCAAACCTAGGAATCCAACCACAAATGGAATTATTAGAGTCTTCATGTGACACATTATAATAATTTATTGAAGTCATGTTCTGCCAAAGATCTCATAAAGTAACCTATTCTAACATTTTTCAAGCAAACCTAGAATCCAACCACAAATGGAATTATTAGAGTCTTCATGTGACACATTATAATAATTTATTGAAGTCATGTTCTGCCAAAGATCTCATAAAGTAACCTATTCTAACATTTTTCAAGCAAACCTAGGAATCCAACCACAAATGGAATTATTAGAGTCTTCATGTGACACATTATAATAATTTATTGAAGTCATGTTCTGCCAAAGATCTCATAAAGTAACCTATTCTAACATTTTCAAGCAAACCTAGGAATCCAACCACAAATGGAATTATTAGAGTCTTCATGTGACACATTATAATAATTTATTGAAGTCATGTTCTGCCAAAGATCTCATAAAGTAACCTATTCAAACATTTTTCAAGCAAACCTAGGAATCCAACCACAAATGGAATTATTAGAGTCTTCATGTGACACATTATAATAATTTATTGAAGTCATGTTCTGCCAAAGATCTCATAAAGTAACCTATTCAAACATTTTTCAAGCAAACCTAGGAATCCAACCACAAATGGAATTATTAGAGTCTTCATGTGACACATTATAATAATTTATTGAAGTCATGTTCTGCCAAAGATCTCATAAAGTAACCTATTCTAACATTTTTCAAGCAAACCTAGGAATCCAACCACAAATGGAATTATTAGAGTCTTCATGTGACATTATAATAATTTATTGAAGTCATGTTCTGCCAAAGATCTCATAAAGTAACCTATTCAAACATTTTTCAAGCAAACCTAGGAATCCAACCACAAATGGAATTATTAGAGTCTTCATGTGACACATTATAATAATTTATTGAAGTCATGTTCTGCCAAAGATCTCATAAAGTAACCTATTCAAACATTTTTCAAGCAAACTAAGAATCAACCACAAATGGAATTATTAGAGTCTTCATGTGACACATTATAATAATTTATTGAAGTCATGTTCTGCCAAAGATCTCATAAAGTAACCTATTCAAACATTTTCAAAGCAAACCTAGGAATCCAACCACAAATGGAATTATTAGAGTCTTCATGTGACACATTATAATAATTTATTGAAGTCATGTTCTGCCAAAGATCTCATAAAGTAACCTATTCAAACATTTTTCAAGCAAACCTAGGAATCCAACCACAAATGGAATTATTAGAGTCTTCATGTGACACATTATAATAATTTATTGAAGTCATGTTCTGCCAAAGATCTCATAAAGTAACCTATTCAAACATTTTTCAAGCAAACCTAGAATCCAACCACAAATGGAATTATTGAAGTCTTCATGTGACACATTATAATAATTTATTGAAGTCATGTTCTGCCAAAGATCTCATAAAGTAACCTATTCAAACATTTTTCAAGCAAACCTAGAATCCAACCACAAATGGAATTATTAGAAGTGTATGTGACACATTATAATAATTTATTGAAGTCATGTTCTGCCAAAGATCTCATAAAGTAACCTATTCAAACATTTTTCAAGCAAACCTAGGAATCCAACCACAAATGGAATTATTAGAGTCTTCATGTGACACATTATAATAATTTATTGAAGTCATGTTCTGCCAAAGATCTCATAAAGTAACCTATTCAAACATTTTTCAAGCAAACCTAGGAATCCAACCACAAATGGAATTATTAGAGTCTTCATGTGACACATTATAATAATTTATTGAAGTCATGTTCTGCCAGATCTCATAAAGTAACCTATTCTAACATTTTTCAAGCAAACCTAGGAATCCAACCACAAATGGAATTATTAGAGTCTTCATGTGACACATTATAATAATTTATTGAAGTCATTGTTCTGCCAAGGATCTCCTTGTCAACCTATTCTGTATTTTCAAGCAAACCTAGGAATCAACCACAAATGGAATTATTAGAGTCTTCATGTGACACATTATAATAATTTATTGAAGTCATGTTCTGCCAAAGATCTCATAAAGTAACCTATTCTAACATTTTTCAAGCAAACCTAGGAATCCAACCACAAATGGAATTATTAGAGTCTTCATGTGACACATTATAATAATTTATTGAAGTCATGTTCTGCCAAAGATCTCTAGCAAGTAACCTATTCTAACATTTTCAAGCAAACCTAGGAATCCAACCACAAATGGAATTATTAGAGTCTTCATGTGACACATTATAATAATTTATTGAAGTCATGTTCTGCCAAAGATCTCATAAAGTAACCTATTCTAACATTTTTCAAGCAAACCTAGGAATCCAACCACAAATGGAATTATTAGAGTCTTCATGTGACACATTATAATATTATTGAAGTCATGTTCTGCCAAAGATCTCATAAAGTAACCTATTCAAACATTTTTCAACAAACCTAGGAATCCAACCACAAATGGAATTATTAGAGTCTTCATGTGACACATTATAATAATTTATTGAAGTCATGTTCTGCCAAAGATCTCATAAAGTAACCTATTCTAACATTTTTCAAGCAAACCTGGAATCCAACCACAAATGGAATTATTAGAGTCTTCATGTGACACATTATAATAATTTATTGAAGTCATGTTCTGCCAAAGATCTCATAAAGTAACCTATTCAAACATTTTTCAAGCAAACCTAGAATCCAACCACAAATGGAATTATTAGAGTCTTCATGTGACACATTATAATAATTTATTGAAGTCATGTTCTGCCAAAGATCTCATAAAGTAACCTATTCTAACATTTTCAAGCAAACCTAGAATCCAACCACAAATGGAATTATTAGAGTCTTCATGTGACACATTATAATAATTTATTGAAGTCATGTTCTGCCAAAGATCTCATAAAGTAACCTATTCTAACATTTTTCAAGCAAACCTAGGAATCCAACCACAAATGGAATTATTAGAGTCTTCATGTGACACATTATAATAATTTATTGAAGTCATGTTCTGCCAAAGATCTCATAAAGTAACCTATTCTAACATTTTTCAAGCAAACCTAGGAATCCAACCACAAATGGAATTATTAGAGTCTTCATGTGACACATTATAATAATTTATTGAAGTCATGTTCTGCCAAAGATCTCATAAAGTAACCTATTCAAACATTTTTCAAGCAAACCTAGGAATCCAACCACAAATGGAATTATTAGAGTCTTCATGTGACACATTATAATAATTTATTGAAGTCATGTTCTGCCAAAGATCTCATAAAGTAACCTATTCTAACATTTTCAAGCAAACCTAGGAATCCAACCACAAATGGAATTATTAGAGTCTTCATGTGACACATTATAATAATTTATTGAAGTCATGTTCTGCCAAAGATCTCATAAAGTAACCTATTCTAACATTTTTCAAGCAAACCTAGGAATCCAACCACAAATGGAATTAGTAAGTCTTCATGTGACACATTATAATAATTTATTGAAGTCATGTTCTGCCAAGATCTCATAAAGTAACCTATTCAAACATTTTTCAAGCAAACCTAGGAATCCAACCACAAATGGAATTATTAGAGTCTTCATGTGACACATTATAATAATTTATTGAAGTCATGTTCTGCCAAAGATCTCATAAAGTAACCTATTCAAACATTTTTCAAGCAAACCTAGGAATCCAACCACAAATGGAATTATTAGAGTCTTCATGTGACACATTATAATAATTTATTGAAGTCTATGTTCTGCCAAAGATCTCATAAAGTAACCTATTCAAACATTTTTCAAGCAAACCTAGGAATCCAACCACAAATGGAATTATTAGAGTCTTCATGTGACACATTATAATTTATTGAAGTCATGTTCTGTGAATCATAAAGTAACCTATTCAAACATTTTTCAAGCAAACCTAGGAATCAACCACAAATGGAATTATTAGAGTCTTCATGTGACACATTATAATAATTTATTGAAGTCATGTTCCGCCAAAGATCTCATAAAGTAACCTATTCCAAAACATTTTCAAGCAAACCTAGGAATCCAACCACAAATGGAATTAGAGTCTTCATGTGACACATTATAATAATTTATTGAAGTCATGTTCTGCCAAAGATCTCATAAAGTAACCTATTCAAACATTTTTCAAGCAAACCTAGGAATCCAACCACAAATGGAATTATTAGAGTCTTCATGTATTTTTTATTATAATAATTTATTGAAGTCATGTTCTGCCAAAGATCTCATAAAGTAACCTATTCAAACATTTTTCAAGCAAACCTAGGAATCCAACCACAAATGGAATTATTAGAGTCTTCATGTGACACATTATAATAATTTATTGAAGTCATGTTCTGCCAAAGATCTCATAAAGTAACCTATTCAAACATTTTTCAAACAAACCCTGGAATCCAACCACAAATGGAATTATTAGAGTCTTCATGTGACACATTATAATAATTTATTGAAGTCATGTTCTGCCAAAGATCTCATAAAGTAACCTATTCTAACATTTTTCAAGCAAACTAGGAATCCAGCCACAAATGGAATTATTAGAGTCTTCATGTGACACATTATAATAATTTATTGAAGTCATGTTCTGCCAAGATCTCCGTAAAGTAACCTATTCAAACATTTTTCAAACAAGCTCCTAGGAATCCAACCACAAATGGAATTATTAGAGTCTTCATGTGACACATTATAATAATTTATTGAAGTCATGTTCTGCCAAAGATCTCATAAAGTAACCTATTCAAACATTTTTCAAGCAAACCTAGGAATCCAACCACAAATGGAATTATTAGAGTCTTCATGTGACACATTATAATAATTTATTGAAGTCATGTTCTGCCAAAGATCTCATAAAGTAACCTATTCTAACATTTTTCAAGCAAACCTAGGAATCCATACAAGTAAGATTATTAGAGTCTTCATGTGACACATTATAATAATTTATTGAAGTCATGTTCTGCCAAAGATCTCATAAAGTAACCTATTCTAACATTTTCAAGCAAACCTAGGAATCCAACCACAAATGAGTCCTTAGAGTCTTCATGTGACACATTATAATAATTTATTGAAGTCATGTTCTGCCAAAGATCTCATAAAAGTAACCTATTCTAACATTTTTCAAGCAAACCTAGGAATCCAACCACAAATGGAATTATTAGAGTCTTCATGTGACACATTATAATAATTTATTGAAGTCATGTTCTGCCAAAGATCTCATAAAGTAACCTATTCTAACATTTTTCAAGCAAACCTAGGAATCAACCACAAATGGAATTATTAGAGTCTTCATGTGACACATTATAATAATTTATTGAAGTCATGTTCTGCCAAAGATCTCATAAAGTAACCTATTCTAACATTTTCAAGCAAACCTAGGAATCCAACCACAAATGGAATTATTAGAGTCTTCATGTGACACATTATAATAATTTATTGAAGTCATGTTCTGCCAAAGATCTCATAAAGTAACCTATTCAAACATTTTTCAAGCAAACCTAGGAATCCAACCACAAATGGAATTATTAGAGTCTTCATGTGACACATTATAATAATTTGTGAAGTCATGTTCCGCCAAAGATCTCATAAAGTAACCTATTCTAACATTTTTCAAGCAAACCTAGGAATCCAACCACAAATGGAATTATTAGAGTCTTCATGTGACACATTATAATAATTTATTGAAGTCATGTTCTGCCAAGATCTCATAAAGTAACCTATTCTAACATTTTCAAGCAAACCTAGGAATCCAACCACAAATGGAATTATTAGTCTTCATGTGACACATTATAATAATTTATTGAAGTCATGTTCTGCCAAAGATCTCATAAAGTAACCTATTCTAACATTTTTCAAGCAAACCTAGGAATCCAACCACAAATGGAATTATTAGAGTCTTCATGTGACACATTATAATAATTTATTGAAGTCATGTTCTGCCAAAGATCTCATAAAGTAACCTATTCTAACATTTTTCAAGCAAACCTAGGAATCCAACCACAAATGGAATTATTAGAGTCTTCATGTGACACATTATAATTTATTGAAGTCATGTTCTGCCAAAGATCTCATAAAGTAACCTATTCAAACATTTTTTCAAGCAAACCTAGGAATCCAACCACAAATGGAATTATTTGAGTCTTCATGTGACACATTATAATAATTTATTGAAGTCATGTTCTGCCAAAGATCTCATAAAGTAACCTATTCAAACATTTTTCAAGCAAACCTAGGAATCCAACCACAAATGGAATTATTAGAGTCTTCATGTGACACATTATAATAATTTATTGAAGTCATGTTCCGCCAAAGATCTCATAAAGTAACCTATTCTAACATTTTTCAAGCAAACCTAGGAATCCAACCACAAATGGAATTATTAGAGTCTTCATGTGACACATTATAATAATTTATTGAAGTCATGTTCTGCCAAGATACTCATAGTAACCTATTCTAACATTTTTCAAGCAAACCTAGGAATCCAACCCACAAATGGAATTATTAGAGTCTTCATGTGACACATTATAATGATTATTGAGATATGTTCTACCAAAGATCTCATAAAGTAACCCTATTCAAACATTTTTCAAGCAAACCTAGGAATCCAACCACAAATGGAATTATTAAGTCTTCACATGTGACACATTATAATAATTTATTGAAGTCATGTTCCGCCAAAGATCTCATAAAGTAACCTATTCTAACATTTTCAAGCAAACCTAGGAATCAACCACAAATGGAATTATTTAGGAGTCTTCATGTGACATTATAATAATTTATTGAAGTCATGTTCTGCCAAAGATCTCATAAAGTAACCTATTCTAACATTTTCAAGCAAACCTAGGAGAATCCAACCACAAATGGAATTATTAGAGTCTTCATGTGACACATTATAATAATTTATTGAAGTCATGTTCTGCCAAAGAATCTCATAAAGTAACCTATTCAAACATTTTTCAAGCAAACCTAGGAATCCAACCACAAATGGAATTATTAGAATATTCATGTGACACATTATAATAATTTATTGAAGTCATGTTCTGCCAAAGATCTCATAAAGTAACCTATTCTAACATTTTCAAGCAAACCTAGGAATCAACCACAAATGGAATTATTAGAGTCTTCATGTGACACATTATAATAATTTATTGAAGTCATGTTCTGCCAAAGATCTCATAAAGTAACCTATTCTAACATTTTCAAGCAAACCTAGGAATCCAACCACAAATGGAATTATTAGAGTCTTCATGTGACACATTATAATAATTTATTGAAGTCATGTTCCGCCAAAGATCTCATAAAGTAACCTATTCTAACATTTTTCAAGCAAACCTAGGAATCCAACCACAAATGGAATTATTAGAGTCTTCATGTGACACATTATAATAATTTATTGAAGTCATGTTCCGCCAAAGATCTCATAAAGTAACCTATTCAAACGTTTTCAAGCAAACCAGGAATCAACCACAAATGGAATTATTAGAGTCTTCATGTGACACATTATAATAATTTATTGAAGTCATGTTAATTCGCCAAAGATCTCATAAAGTAACCTATTCAAACATTTTTTCAAGCAAACCTAGGAATCCAACCACAAATGGAATTATTAGAGTCTTCATGTGACACATTATAATAATTTATTGAAGTCATGTTCTGCCAAAGATCTCATAAAGTAACCTATTCTAACATTTTTCAAGCAAACCTAGGAATCCAACCACAAATGGAATTATTAGAGTCTTCATGTGACACATTATAATAATTTATTGAAGTCATGTTCTGCCAAAGATCTCATAAAGTAACCTATTCAAACATTTTCAAGCAAACCTAGGAATCCAACCACAAATGGAATTATTAGAGTCTTCATGTGACACATTATAATAATTTATTGAAGTCATGTTCTGCCAAAGATCTCATAAAGTAACCTATTCTAACATTTTTCAAGCAAACCTAGGAATCCAACCACAAATGGAATTATTAGAGTCTTCATGTGACACATTATAATAATTTATTGAAGTCATGTTCTGCCAAAGATCTCATAAAGTAACCTATTCTAACATTTTTTCAAGCAAACCCTAGGAATCCAACCACAAATGGAATTATTAGAGTCTTCATGTGACACATTATAATAATTTATTGAAGTCATGTTCTGCCAAAGATCTCATAAAGTAACCTATTCTAACATTTTTCAAAGCAAACCTAGGAATCCAACCACAAATGGAATTATTAGAGTCTTCATGTGACACATTATAATAATTTATTGAAGTCATGTTCTGCCAAAGATCTCATAAAGTAACCTATTCTAACATTTTTCAAGCAAACCTAGGAATCCAACCACAAATGGAATTATTAGAGTCTTCATGTGACACATTATAATAATTTATTGAAGTCATGTTCTGCCAAAGATCTCATAAAGTAACCTATTCTAACATTTTCAAGCAAACCTAGGAATCCAACCACAAATGGAATTATTAGAGTCTTCATATGAAACTACATTATAATAATTTATTGAAGTCATGTTCTGCCAAAGATCTCATAAAGTAACCTATTCTAACATTTTTCAAGCAAACCTAGGAATCCAACCACAAATGGAATTATTAGAGTCTTCATGTGACACATTATAATAATTTATTGAAGTCATGTTCTGCAAAGATCTCTCATAAAGTAACCTATTCTAACATTTTTCAAGCAAACCTAGGAATCAACCACAAATGGAATTATTAGAGTCTTCATGTGACACATTATAATAATTTATTGAAGTCATGTTCTGCCAAAGATCTCATAAAATAACCTATTCTAGTGCAAGCAAACCTAGGAATCCAACCACAAATGGAATCTTCATGTGACACATTATAATAATTTATTGAAGTCATGTTCTGCCAAAGATCTCATAAAGTAACCTATTCAAACATTTTTCAAACAAACCTAGGAATCCAACCACAAATGGAATTATTAGAGTCTTCATGTGACACATTATAATAATTTATTGAAGTCATGTTCCATAGATCTCATAAAGTAACCTATTCTAACATTTTTCAAGCAAAGCCTAGGAATCCAACCACAAATGGAATTATTAGAGTCTTCATGTGACACATTATAATAATTTATTGAAGTCATGTTCCGCCAAAGATCTCATAAAGTAACCTATTCTAACATTTTTCAAGCAAACTAGGAATCCAACCACAAATGGAATTATTAGAGTCTTCATGTGACACATTATAATAATTTATTGAAGTCATGTTCTGCCAAAGATCTCATAAAGTAACCTATTCAAACATTTTTCAAGCAAACCTAGAATCCAACCACAAATGGAATTATTAGAGTCTTCATGTGACACATTATAATAATTTATTGAAGTCATGTTCTGCCAAAGATCTCATAAAGTAACCTATTCTAACATTTTTCAAGCAAACCTAGGAATCCAACCACAAATGGAATTATTAGAGTCTTCATGTGACACATTATAATAATTTATTGAAGTCATGTTCTGCCAAAGATCTCATAAAGTAACCTATTCTAACATTTTTCAAGCAAACCTAGGAATCCAACCACAAATGGAATTATTAGAGTCTTCATGTGACACATTATAATAATTTATTGAAGTCATGTTCTGCCAAAGATCTCATAAAGTAACCTATTCAAACATTTTTCAAGCAAACCTAGGAATCCAACCACAAATGGAATTATTAGAGTCTTCATGTGACACATTATAATAGTGAAGTCATGTTCCGCCAAAGATCTCATAAAGTAACCTATTCTAACATTTTTCAAGCAAACCTAGAATCCAACCACAAATGGAATTATTAGAGTCTTCATGTGACACATTATAATAATTTATTGAAGTCATGTTCTGCCAAAGATCTCATAAAGTAACCTATTCAAACATTTTTCAAGCAAACCTAGGAATCCAACCACAAATGGAATTATTAGAGTCTTCATGTGACACATTATAATAATTTATTGAAGTCATGTTCTGCCAAAGATCTCATAAAGTAACCTATTCTAACATTTTTCAAGCAAACCTAGAATCCAACCACAAATGGAATTATTAGAGTCTTCATGTGACACATTATAATAATTTATTGAAGTCATGTTCTGCCAAAGATCTCATAAAGTAACCTATTCTAACATTTTCAAGCAAACCTAGGAATCAACCACAAATGGAATTATTAGAGTCTTCATGTGACACATTATAATAATTTATTGAAGTCATGTTCTGCCAAAGATCTCATAAAGTAACCTATTCTAACATTTTTCAAGCAAACCTAGGAATCCAACCACAAATGGAATTATTAGAGTCTTCATGTGACACATTATAATAATTTATTGAAGTCATGTTCCGCCAAAGATCTCATAAAGTAACCTATTCTAACATTTTTCAAGCAAACCTAGGAATCCAACCACAAATGGAATTATTAGAGTCTTCATGTGACACATTATAATAATTTATTGAAGTCATGTTCTGCCAAAGATCTCATAAAGTAACCTATTCTAACATTTTTCAAGCAAACCTAGGAATCCAGCCACAAATGGAATTATTAGAGTCTTCATGTGACACATTATAATAATTTATTGAAGTCATGTTCTGCCAAAGATCTCATAAAGTAACCTATTCTAACATTTTTCAAGCAAACCTAGGAATCCAACCACAAATGGAATTATTAGAGTCTTCATGTGACACATTATAATAATTTATTGAAGTCATGTTCTGCCAAAGATCTCATAAAGTAACCTATTCAAACATTTTTCAAGCAAACCTAGGAATCCAACCACAAATGGAATTATTAGAGTCTTCATGTGACACATTATAATAATTTATTGAAGTCATGTTCCGCCAAAGATCTCATAAAGTAACCTGTTCTAACATTTTTCAAGCAAACCTAGGAATCCAACCACAAATGGAATTATTAGAGTCTTCATGTGACACATTATAATTTAGTAGCAGAGTCATGTTCTGCCAAAGATCTCATAAAGTAACCTATTCTAACATTTTTCAAGCAAACCTAGGAATCCAACCACAAATGGAATTATTAGAGTCTTCATGTGACACATTATAATAATTTATTGAAGTCATGTTCTGCCAAAGATCTCATAAAGTAACCTATTCAAACATTTTTCAAGCAAGCCTAGGAATCCAACCACAAATGGAATTATTAGAGTCTTCATGTGACACATTATAATAATTTATTGAAGTCATGTTCTGCAAAGATCTCATAAAGTAACCTATTCAAACATTTTTCAAGCAAACCTAGGAATCCAACCACAAATGGAATTATTAGAGTCTTCATGTGACACATTATAATAATTTATTGAAGTCATGTTCTGCCAAAGATCTCATAAAGTAACCTATTCTAACATTTTTCAAGCAAACCTAGGAATCCAACCACAAATGGAATTATTAGAGTCTTCATGTGACACATTATAATAATTTATTGAAGTCATGTTCTGCCAAAGATCTCATAAAGTAACCTATTCAAACATTTTTCAAGCAAACCTAGGAATCCAACCACAAATGGAATTATTAGAGTCTTCATGTGACACATTATAATAATTTATTGAAGTCATGTTCTGCCAAAGATCTCATAAAGTAACCTATTCTAACATTTTTCAAGCAAACCTAGGAATCCAACCACAAATGGAATTATTAGAGTCTTCATGTGACACATTATAATTTATTGAAGTCATGTTCTACCAAAGATCTCATAAAGTAACCTATTCTAACATTTTTCAAGCAAACCCTGAGAGTCCAACCACAAATGGAATTATTAGAGTCTTCATGTGACACATTATAATAATTTATTGAAGTCATGTTCTACAAAGATCTCATAAAGTAACCTATTCTAACATTTTTCAAGCAAACCTAGGAATCCAACCACAAATGGAATTATTAGAGTCTTCATGACACATTATAATAATTTATTAAAGTCATGTTCTGCCAAAGATTCTATGTAAAGTAACCTATTCAAACATTTTTCAAGTAAACCTAGGAATCCAACCACAAATGGAATTATTAGAGTCTTCATGTGACACATTATACAGTCTATTGAAGTCATGTTCTGCCAAAGATCTCATAAAGTAAACTATTCTAACATTTTTCAAGCAAACCTAGGAATCCAACCACAAATGGAATTATTAGAGTCTTCATGACACATTATAATAATTTATTGAAGTCATGTTCTGCCAAAGATCTCATAAAGTAACCTATTCTAACATTTTTCAAGCAAACCTAGGAATCCAACCACAAATGGAATTATTAGAGTCTTCTATGTGACACATTATAATAATTTATTGAAGTCATGTTCTGCCAAAGATCTCATAAAGTAACTCATTCTAACATTTTTCAAGCAAACCTAGGAATCCAACCACAAATGGAATTATTAGAGTCTTCATGTGACACATTATAACAATTTATTGAAGTCATGTTCTGCCAAAGATCTCATGTGGCAACCTATTCAAACATTTTTCAAGCAAACCTAGAATCCAACCACAAAATGGAATTATTAGAGTCTTCATGTGACACATTATAATAATTTATTGAAGTCATGTTCTGCCAAAGATCTCATAAAGTAACCTATTCTAACATTTTTCAAGCAAACCTAGGAATCCAACCACAAATGGAATTATTAGAGTCTTCATGTGACACATTATAATAATTTATTGAAGTCATGTTCTGCCAAAGATCTCATAAAGTAACCTATTCTAACATTTTTCAAGCAAACCTAGGAATCCAACCACAAATGGAATTATTAGAGTCTTCATGTGACATTACACATTATAATAATTTATTGAAGTCATGTTCTGCCAAAGATCTCATGGCAACCTATTCTAACATTTTTCAAGCAAATCCCAGGAATCCAACCACAAATGGAATTATTAGAGTCTTCATGTGACACATTATAATAATTTATTGAAGTCATGTTCTGCCAAAGATCTCATAAAGTAATCCCTATTCAAACATTTTTCAAGCAAACCTAGGAATCCAACCACAAATGGAATTATTAGAGTCTTCTATGTGACACATTATAATAATTTATTGAAGTCATGTTCTGCCAAAGATCTCATAAATTTTATTCAAACATTTTTCAAGCAAACCTAGGAATCCAACCACAGTTTGAATTATTAGAGTCTTCATGACACATTATAATAATTATTGAAGTCATGTTCTGCCAAAGATCTCATAAAGTAACCTATTCAAACATTTTACAAACCTAGGAATCCAACCACAAATGGAATTATTAGAGTCTTCATGTGACACATTATACAATTTATTGAAGTCATGTTCTGCCAAGATCTCATAAAGTAACCTATTCAAACATTTTTCAAGCAAACCTAGGAATCCAACCACAAATGGAATTATTAGAGTCTTCATGTGACACATTATAATAATTTATTGAAGTCATGTTCTGCCAAAGATCTCATAAAGTAACCTATTCAAACATTTTTCAAGCAAACCTAGAACTGAACTCACAAAATGAATTATTAGAGTCTTCATGTGACACATTATACACTTATTGAAGTCATGTTCTGCCAAAGATCTCATAAAAGTAACCTATTCAAACATTTTTCAAGCAAACCTAGGAATCCAACCACAAATGGAATTATTAGAGTTCACATGGTGACACATTATGCAATAATTTATTGAAGTCATGTTCTTGCCAAAGATCTCATAAAGTAACCTATTCAAACATTTTTCAAGCAAACCTAGGAATCCAACCACAAATGGAATTATTAGAGTCTTCATGTGACACATTATAATAATTTATTGAAGTCATGTTCTGCCAAAGATCTCATAAAGTAACCTATTCTAACATTTTTCAAGCAAACCTAGGAATCCAACCACAAATGGAATTATTAGAGTCTTCATGTGACACATTATAATAATTTATTGAAGTCATGTTCTGCCAAAGATCTCATAAAGTAACCTATTCAAACATTTTTCAAGCAAACCTAGGAATCCAACCACAAATGGAATTATTAGAGTCTTCATGTGACACATTATAATAATTTGCTGAAGTCATGTTCTGCCAAAGATCTCAGCAAAGTAACCTATTCTAACATTTTTCAAGCAAACCTAGGAATCCAACCACAAATGGAATTATTAGAGCCATGTGATACATTATAATAATTTATTGAAGTCATGTTCTGCCAAAGATCTCATAAAGTAACCTATTCAAACATTTTTCAAGCAAACCTAGGGAACTAACCACAAATGGAATTATTAGAGTCTTCACAGACATTATAATAATTTATTGAAGTCATGTTCTGCCAAAGATCTCATAAAGTAACCTATTCAAACATTTTTCAAGCAAACTTCAGGAATCCACAAATGGAATTATTAGAGTCTTCATGTGACACATTATAATAATTTATTGGAAGTCATGTTCTCACAAAAGTTATCATAAAGTAACCTATTCTAACATCACAAACCTAGGGAATCCAACCACAAATGGAATTATTAGAGTCTTCATGTGACACATTATAATAATTTATTGAAGTCATGTTCTGCCAAAGATCTCATAAAGTAACCTATTCTAACATTTTTCAAGCAAACCTAGGAATCCAACCACAAATGGAATTATTAGAGTCTTCATGTGACACATTATAATAATTTATTGAAGTCATGTTCTGCCAAAGATTCATAAAGTAACCTATTCTAACATTTTTCAAGCAAAACCTAGGAATCCAACCACAAATGGAATTATTAGAGTCTTCATGTGACACATTATAATAATTTATTGAAGTCATGTTCTGCCAAAGATCTCATAAAGTAACCTATTCAAACATTTTTCAAGCAAAACTCTTAGGAATCCAACCACAAAATGGAATTATTAGAGTTCATGTGACACATTATAATAATTTATTGAAGTCATGTTCTGCCAAAGATCTTACAAAGTAACCTATTCAAACATTTTTCAAGCAAACCTAGGAATCCAACCACAAATGGAATTATTAGAGTCTTCTATGTGACACATTATAATAATTTATTGAAGTCATGTTCTGCCAAAGATCTCATAAAGTAACCTATTCAAACATTTTTCACAAACCTAGGAATCCAACCACAAATGGAATTATTAGAGTCTTCATGTGACACATTATAATAATTTATTGAAGTCATGTTCTGCCAAAGATCTCATAAAGTAACCTATTCAAACATTTTTCAAGCAAACCTAGGAATCCAACCACAAATGGAATTATTAGAGTCTTCATGTGACACATTATAATAATTTATTGAAGTCATGTTCTGCCAAAGATCTCATAAAGTAACCTATTCTAACATTTTTCAAGCAAACCTAGAACTAAACTGTGTCAAAATGGAATTTATTAGAGTCTTCATGTGACACATTATAATAATTTATTGAAGTCATGCTCTGCCAAAAGATCTCATGAAGTAACCTATTCTAACATTTTTCAAGCAAACCTAGGAATCCAACCACAAATGGAATTATTAGAGTCTTCATGACACATTATAATAATTTATTGAAGTCATGTTCTGCCAAAGATCTCATAAAGTAAACTATTCAAACATTTTTCAAGCAAACCTAGGAATCCAACCACAAATGGAATTATTAGAGTCTTCATGTGACACATTATAATAATTATTGAAGTCATGTTCTGCCAAAGATCTCATAAAGTAACCTATTCTAACATTTTTCAAGCAAACCTAGGAATCCAACCACAAATGGAATTATTAGAGTCTTCATGTGACACATTATAATAATTTATTGAAGTCATGTTCTGCCAAAGATCTCATAAAGTAACCTATTCTAACATTTTTCAAGCAAACCTAGGAATCCAACCACAAATGGAATTATTAGAGTCTTCATGTGACACATTATAATAATTTATTGAAGTCATGTTCTGCCAAAGATCTCATAAAGTAACCTATTCTAACATTTTTCAAGCAAACCTAGGAATCCAACCACAAATGGAATTATTAGAGTCTTCATGTGACACATTATAATAATTTATTGAAGTCATGTTCTGCCAAAGATCTCATAAAGTAACCTATTCTAACATTTTTCAAGCAAACCTTAGAATCCAACCACAAATGGAATTATTAGAGTCTTCATGGACACATTATAATAATTTATTGAAGTCATGTTCTGCCAAAGATCTCATAAAGTAACCTATTCTAACATTTTTCAAGCAAAAACCTAGGAATCCAACCACAAATGGAATTATTAGAGTCTTCATGTGACACATTATAATAATTTATTGAAGTCATGTTCTGCCAAAGATCTCATAAAGTAAACTCATTCTAACATTTTTCAAGCAAACCTAGGAATCCAACCACAAATGGAATTATTAGAGTCTTCATGTGACACATTATAATACTCATTGAAGTCATGTTCTGCCAAAGATCTCAAAGTAACCTATTCTATTTATTTTTCAAGCAAACTCAGGAATCCAACCACAAATGGAATTATTAGAGTCTTCATGTGACACATTATAATAATTTATTGAAGTCATGTTCTGCCAAAGATCTCATAAAGTAACCTATTCTAACATTTTTCAAGCAAACCCTAGAATCAATCCCACAAATGGAATTATTAGAGTCTTCATGTGACACATTATAATAATTATTGAAGTCATGTTCTGCCAAAGATCTCATAAAGTAATCCTATTCTAACATTTTTCAAGCAAACCTAGGAATCCAACCACAAATGGAATTATTAGAGTCTTCATGTGACACATTATAATAATTTATTGAAGTCATGTTCTGCCAAAGATCTCATAAAGTAACCTATTCTAACATTTTTCAAGCAAACCTAGAAATCCAACCACAAATGGAATTATTAGAGTCTTCATGTGACACATTATAATAATTTATTGAAGTCATGCCTGCCAAAGATCTCAAAGTAACCTATTCTCAAATATTTTTCAAGCAACCTAGGAATCCAACCACAAATGGAATTATTAGAGTCTTCATGTGACACACATTATAATAATTTATTGAAGTCATGTTCTGCCAAAGATCTCATAAAGTAACCTATTCTAACATTTTTCAAGCAAACCTAGGAATCCAGAATCACACAAATGGAATTGGAGCAGAGTCTTCATGTGACACATTATAATAATTTATTGAAGTCATGTTCTGCCAAAGATCTCATAAAGTAACCTATTCTCTAACATTTCTCAAGCAAACCTAGGAATCTGAACTACGAACAGAATTATTAGAGTCTTCATGTGACACATTATAATAATTTATTGAAGTCATGTTCTGCCAAAGATCTCATAAAGTAACCTATTCTAACATTTTTCAAGCAAACCTAGGAATCCAACCACAAATGGAATTATTAGAGTCTTCATGTGACACATTATAATAATTTATTGAAGTCATGTTCTGCCAAAGATCTCATAAAGTAACCTATTCTAACATTTTTCAAGCAAACCTAGGAATCCAACCACAAATGGAATTATTAGAGTCTTCATGTGACACATTATAATAATTTATTGAAGTCATGTTCTGCCAAAGATCTCATAAAGTAACCTATTCTAACATTTTTCAAGCAACCCCTAGGAATCCAACCACAAATGGAATTATTAGAGCTTTCATGTGACACATTATAATAATTTATTGAAGTCATGTTCTGCCAAAGATCTCATAAAGTAACCTATTCTAACATTTTTCAAGCAAACTAGGAATCCAACCACAAATGGAATTATTAGAGTCTTCATGTGACACATTATAATAATTTATTGAAGTCATGTTCTGCCAAAGATCTCATAAAGTAACCTATTCTAACATTTTTCAAGCAAACCTAGGAATCCAACCACAAAATGGAATTATTAGAGTCTTCATGTGACACATTATAATAATTTATTGAAGTCATGCTCTGCCAAAGATCTCATAAAGTAACCTATTCTAACATTTTTCAAGCAAACCCAGGAATCCAACCACAAATGGAATTAATAGAGTCTTCATGTGACACATTATAATAATTTATTGAAGTCATGTTCTGCCAAAGATCTCACAAAGTAACCTATTCTAACATTTTTCAAGCAAACCTTAGGAATCCAACCACAAATGGAATTATTAGAGCCTCATGTGACACATTATAATAATCTCTATTAAGTTTGTTCTGCCAAAGATCTCATAAAGTAACCTATTCTAACATTTTTCAAGCAAACCTAGGAATCCAACCAAAATGGAATTATTAGAGGTCTGCGGTGACACATTATAATAATTTATTGAAGTCATAATGCCTACAAAAGATCTCATAAAGTAACCTATTCTAACATTTTTTCAAGCAAACCTAGGAATCCAACCACAAATGGAATTATTAGAGTCTTCAAGGTGACACATTATAATAATTTATTGAAGTCATGTTCTGCCAAAGATCTACAAAGTAACCATTCTAACATTTTCACAAACCTAGGAATCCAACCACAAATGGAATTAGCTAGAGTCTTCATGTGACACATTATAATAATTTATTGAAGTCATGTTCTGCCAAAGATCTCATAAAGTAACCTATTCTAACATTTTTCAAGCAAACCTAGGAATCCAACCACAAATGGAATTATTAGGAGTCTTCACATTACATTATAATAATTTCTATTGAAGTCATGTTCATTAAAAGATCTCATAAAGTAACCTATTCTAACATTTTTCAAGCAAACCTAGGAATCCAACCACAAAATGGAATTATTAGAGTCTTCATGTGACACATTATAATAATTTATTGGCAGTCATGTTCTGCCAAAGATCTCATAAAGTACCTATTCCAACATTTTTTCAAGCAAACCTAGAATCCAACCACAAATGAATTAGAGTCTTCATGTGACACATTATAATAATTTATTGAAGTCATGTTCTGCCAAAGATCTCATAAAGTAACCTATTCTAACATTTTTCAAGCAAACCTAGGAATCCAACCACAAATGGAATTATTAGAGTCTTCAGTGATACATTATAATAATTTATTGAAGTCATGTTCACAAGATCTCATAAAGTAACCTATTCAAACATTTTTCAAGCAAACCTAGGAATCCAACCACAAATGGAATTATTAGAGTTCTATGACACATTATAATGACTTTCTATTGAAGTCATGTTCTGCCAAAGATCTCATAAAGTAACCTATTCAAACATTTTTCATTAAACCAGAATCCAACCACAAATGGAATTATTAGAGTCTTCATGTGACACATTATAATAATTTATTGAAGTCATGTTCTGCCAAAGATCTCATAAAGTAACCTATTCAAACATTTTTCAAGCAAACCTAGGAATCCAACCACAAATGGAATTATTAGGAGTCTTCATGTGACAATATTGTACGAATTATTGGAAGCCAAGTGTTCTGCCAAAGATCTCATAAAGTAACCTATTCTAACATTTTTCTGCCAAAACCTAGGAATCCAACCACAAATGGAATTATTAGACTTTCAGTGAC
>JBBBDQ010014948.1:0-11705 GCA_037127315.1 Ascarosepion bandense
TTAGAGTCTTCATGTGACACATTATAATAATTTATTGAAGTCATGTTCTGCCAAAGATCTCATAAAGTAACCTATTCAAACATTTTTCAAGCAAAAACCTAGGAATCCAACCACAAATGGAATTATTAGAGTCTTCATGTGACACATTATAATAATTTATTGAAGTCATGTTCTGCCAAAGATCTCATAAAGTAACCTATTCTAACATTTTTTCAAGCAAACTCAGGAATCCAACCACAAATGGAATTATTAGAGTCTTCATGTGACACATTATAATAATTTATTGAAGTCATGTTCTGCCAAAGATCTCATAAAGTAACCTATTCAAACATTTTTCAAGCAAACCTAGGAATCCAACCACAAATGGAATTATTAGAGTCTTCATGTGACACATTATAATAATTTATTGAAGTCATGTTCTGCCAAAGATCTCATAAAGTAACCTATTCTAACATTTTTCAAGCAAACCTAGGAATCCAACCACAAATGGAATTATTAGAGTCTTCTATGTGCATACATTATAATAATTTATTGAAGTCATGTTCTGCCAAAGATCTCATAAAGTAACCTATTCAAACATTTTTCAAGCAAACCTAGGAATCCAACCACAAATGGAATTATTAGAGTCTTCATGTGACACATTATAATAATTTATTGAAGTCATGTTCTGCCAAAGATCTCATAAAGTAACCTATTCTAACATTTTTCAAGCAAACCTAGGAATCCAACCACAAATGGAATTATTAGAGTCTTCATGTGACACATTATAATAATTTATTGAAGTCATGTTCCGCCAAAGATCTCATAAAGTAACCTATTCGAACATTTTTCAAGCAAACCTAGGAATCCAAGTCCACAAATGGAATTATTAGAGTCTTCATGTGACACATTATAATAATTTATTGAAGTCATGTTCTGCCAAAGATCTCATAAAGTAACCTATTCAAACATTTTTCAAGCAAACCTAGGAATCCAACCACAAATGGAATTATATTAGAGTCTTCATGTGACACATTATAATAATTTATTGAAGTCATGTTCTGCCAAAGATCTCAGTAACCTATTCTAACATTTTTCAAGCAAACCTAGGAATCCAACCACAAATGGAATTATTAGAGTCTTCATGTGACACATTATAATAATTTATTGAAGTCATGTTCTGCCAAAGATCTCATAAAGTAACCTATTCTAACATTTTTCAAGCAAACCTAGGAATCCAACCACAAATGGAATTATTAGAGTCTTCATGTGACACATTATAATAATTTATTGAAGTCATGTTCTGCCAAAGATCTCATAAAGTAACCTATTCAAACATTTTTCAAGCAAACCTAGGAATCCAACCACAAATGGAATTATTAGAGTCTTCATGTGACACATTATAATAATTTATTGAAGTCATGTTCCGCCAAAGATCTCATAAAGTAACCTATTCTAACATTTTTCTAAGCAAACCTAGGAATCCAACCACAAATGGAATTATTAGAGTCTTCATGTGACACATTATAATAATTTATTGAAGTCATGTTCTGCCAAAGATCTCATAAAGTAACCTATTCTAACATTTTTCAAGCAAAACCTAGGAATCCAACCACAAAATGGAATTATTAGAGTCTTCATGTGACACATTATAATAATTTATTGAAGTCATGTTCTGCCAAAGATCTCATAAAGTAACCTATTCTAACATTTTTCTGCCAGTAAAACCTAGGAATCCAACCACAAAATGGAATTATTAGAGTCTTCATGTGGACACATTATAATAATTTATTGAAGTCATGTTCTGCCAAAGATCTCATAAAGTAACCTATTCAAACATTTTTCAAGCAAACCTAGGAATCCAACCACAAATGGAATTATTAGAGTCTTCATGTGACACATTATAATAATTTATTGAAGTCATGTTCTGCCAAAGATCTCATAAAGTAACCTATTCAAACATTTTTCAAGCAAACCTAGGAATCCAACCACAAATGGAATTATTAGAGTCTTCATGTGACACATTATAATAATTTATTGAAGTCATGTTCTGCCAAAGATCTCATAAAGTAACCTATTCAAACATTTTTCAAGCAAACCTAGGAATCCAACCACAAATGGAATTATTAGAGTCTTCATGTGACACATTATAATAATTTATTGAAGTCATGTTCTGCCAAAGATCTCATAAAGTAACCTATTCTAACATTTTTCAAGCAAACCTAGGAATCCAACCACAAATGGAATTATTAGAGTCTTCATGTGACACATTATAATAATTTATTGAAGTCATGTTCTGCCAAAGATCTCATAAAGTAACCTATTCTAACATTTTTCAAGCAAACCTAGGAATCCAACCACAAATGGAATTATTAGAGTCTTCATGTGACACATTATAATAATTTATTGAAGTCATGTTCTGCCAAAGATCTCATAAAGTAACCTATTCAAACATTTTTCAAGCAAACCTAGGAATCCAACCACAAATGGAATTATTAGAGTCTTCATGTGACACATTATAATAATTTATTGAAGTCATGTTCTGCCAAAGATCTCATAAAGTAACCTATTCAAACATTTTTCAAGCAAACCTAGGAATCCAACCACAAATGGAATTATTAGAGTCTTCATGTGACACATTATAATAATTTATTGAAGTCATGTTCCGCCAAAGATCTCATAAAGTAACCTATTCTAACATTTTTCAAGCAAACCTAGGAATCCAACCACAAATGGAATTATTAGAGTCTTCATGTGACACATTATAATAATTTATTGAAGTCATGTTCTGCCAAAGATCTCATAAAGTAACCTATTCAAACATTTTTCAAGCAAACCTAGGAATCCAACCACAAATGGAATTATTAGAAAGTCTTCATGTGACACATTATAATAATTTATTGAAGTCATGTTCTGCCAAAGGATCTCATAAAGTAACCTATTCTAACATTTTTCTGCCAAACCTAGGAATCCAACCACAAATGGAATTATTAGAGTCTTCATGTGACACATTATAATAATTTATTGAAGTCATGTTCTGCCAAAGATCTCATAAAGTAACCTATTCTAACATTTTTCAAGCAAAACCTTAGAATCCAACCACAAATGGAATTATTAGAGTCTTCATGTGACACATTATAATAATTTATTGAAGTCATGTTCTGCCAAAGATCTCATAAAGTAACCTATTCTAACATTTTTCAAGCAAACCTAGAATCCAACCAAAATGGAATTATTAGAGTCTTCATGTGACACATTATAATAATTTATTGAAGTCATGTTCTGCCAAAGATCTCATAAAGTAACCTATTCTAACATTTTTCAAGCAAACCTAGGAATCCAACCACAAATGGAATTATTAGAGTCTTCATGTGACACATTATAATAATTTATTGAAGTCATATTCTGCCAAAGATCTCATAAAAGTAACCTATTCTAACATTTTTCTCAAGCAAACCTAGAATCCACAAATGGAATTATTAGAGTCTTCATGTGACACATTATAATAATTTATTGAAGTCATGTTCTGCCAAAGATCTCATAAAAAAGCAACCTATTCTAACATTTTTCAAGCAAACCTAGGAATCCAACCACAAATGGAATTATTAGAGTCTTCATGTGACACATTATAATAATTTATTGAAGTCATGTTCTGCCAAAGATCTCATAAAGTAACCTATTCTAACATTTTTCAAGCAAACCTAGGAATCCAACCACAAATGGAATTATTAGAGTTCTCATGTGACACATTATAATAATTTATTGAAGTCATGTTCTGCCAAAGATCTCATAAAGTAACCTTATTCTAACATTTTTCAAGCAAACCTAGGAATCCAACCACAAATGGAATTATTAGAGTCTTCATGTGACACATTATAATAATTTATTGAAGTCATGTTCTGCCAAAGATCTCATAAAGTAACCTATTCTAACATTTTTCAAGCAAACCTAGGAATCCAACCACAAATGGAATTATTAGAGTCTTCATGTACATATTATAACAATTTATTGAAGTCATGTCTTGCCAAAGATCTCATAAAGTAACCTATTCTAACATTTTTCAAGCAAACCTAGGAATCCAACCACAAATGGAATTATTAGAGTCTTCATGTGACACATTATAATAATTTATTGAAGTCATGTTCTGCCAAAGATCTCATAAAGTAACCTATCTCTAACATTTTTCAAGCAAACCTAGGAATCCAACCACAAATGGAATTATTAGAGTTCTATGTGACACATTATAATAATTTATTGAAGTCATGTTCTGCCAAAGATCTCATAAAGTAACCTATTCTAACATTTTTCAAGCAAACCTAGAATCCAACCTCACAAATGGAATTATTAGGAGTCTTCAAGTGTGACACATTATAATAATTTATTGAAGTCATGTTCTGCCAAAGATCTCATAAAGTAACCTATTCTAACATTTTTCAAGCAAACCTAGGAATCCAACCACAAATGGAATTATTAGAGTCTTCATGTGACACATTATAATAATTTATTGAAGTCATGTTCTGCCAAAGATCTCATAAAGTAACCTATTCTAACATTTTTCAAGCAAACCTAGGAATCCAACCACAAAATGGAATTAGAGTCTTCATGTGACACATTATAATAATTTATTGAAGTCATGTCTCTGCCAAAGATCTCATAAAGTAACCGGTCTGAACATTTTTCATACAACCTAGGAATCCAACCACAAATGGAATTATTAGAGTCTTCAAGGTGACACATTATAATAATTTATTGAAGTCATGTTCTGCCAAAGATCTCATAAAGTAACCTATTCAAACATTTTTCAAGCAAACCTAGGAATCCAACCACAAATGGAATTATTAGAGTCTTCATGTGACACATTATAATAATTTATTGAAGTCATGTTCTGCCAAAGATCTCATAAAGTAACCTATTCTAACATTTTTCAAGCAAACCTAGGAATCCAACCACAAATGGAATTATTAGAGTCTTCATGTGACACATTATAATAATTTATTGAAGTCATGTTCTGCCAAAGATCTCATAAAGTAACCTATTCTAACATTTTTCAAGCAAACCTAGGAATCCAACCACAAATGGAATTATTAGAGTCTTCATGTGACACATTATAATAATTTATTGAAGTCATGTCTTGCCAAAGATCTCATAAAGTAACCTATTCAAACATTTTTCAAGCAAACCTAGGAATCCAACCACAAATGGAATTATTAGAGTCTTCATGTGACACATTATAATAATTTATTGAAGTCATGTTCTGCCAAAGATCTCATAAAAGTAACCTATTCTAACATTTTTCAAGCAAACCTAGGAATCCAACCACAAATGGAATGATTAGAGTCTTCATGTGACACATTATAATAATTTATTGAAGTCATGTTCTGCCAAAGATCTCATAAAGTAACCTATTCTAACATTTTTCAAGCAAACCTAGGAATCCAACCACAAATGGAATTATTAGAGTCTTCATGTGACACATTATAATAATTTATTGAAGTCATGTTCTGCCAAAGATCTCATAAAGTAACCTATTCAAACATTTTCAAGCAAACCTAGGAATCCAACCACAAATGGAATTATTAGAGTCTTCAAGTGACACAATATAATAATTTACTGAAGTCATGTTCTGCCAAAGATCTCATAAAAGTAACTCATTCAAACATTTTTCAAGCAAACCTAGGAATCCAACCACAAATGGAATTATTAGAGTCTTCATGTGACACATTATAATAATTTATTTGAAGTCATGTTCTGCCAAAGATCTCATAAAGTAACCTATTCTAACATTTCTTCTTCAAGCAAAAACCTTAGAATCCAACCACAAATGGAATTATTAGAGTCTTCATGTGACACATTATAATAATTTATTGAAGTCATGTTCTGCCAAAGATCTCATAAAGTAACCTATTCTAACATTTTTCAAGCAAACCTAGGAATCCAACCACAAATGGAATGATTAGAGTCTTCTTATGTGACACATTATAATAATTTATTGAAGTCATGTTCTGCCAAAGATCTCATAAAGTAACCTATTCTAACATTTTTCAAGCAAACCTAGGAATCCAACCACAAATGGAATTATTAGAGTCTTCTACATTACTAATATAATAATTTATTGAAGTCATGTTCTGCCAAAGATCTCATAAAGTAACCTATTCAAACATTTTTCAAGCAAACCTAGGAATCCAACCAAATGGAATTATTAGAGTCTTCATGTGACACATTATAATAATTTATTGAAGTCATGTTCTGCCAAAGATCTCATAAAGTAACCTATTCAAACATTTTTCAAGCAAACCTAGGGAACTACAAATGGAATTATTAGAGTCTTCATGTGACACATTATAATAATTTATTGAAGTCATGTTCTGCCAAAGATCTCATAAAGTAACCTATTCAAACATTTTTCAAGCAAACCTAGGAATCCAACCACAAATGGAATTATTAGAGTCTTCATGTGACACATTATAATAATTTATTGAAGTCATGTTCTGCCAAAGATCTCATAAAGTAACCTATTCAAACATTTTTCAAGCAAACCTAGGAATCCAACCACAAATGGAATTATTAGAGTCTTCATGTGACACATTATAATAATTTGTTGAAGTCATGTTCTGCCAAAGATCTCATAAAGTAACCTATTCAAACATTTTTCAAGCAAACCTAGGAATCCAACCACAAATGGAATTAGAGTCTTCATGTGACACATTATAATAATTTATTGAAGTCATGTTCTGCCAAAGATCTCATAAAGTAACCTATTCAAACATTTTTCAAGCAACCTAGGAATCCAACCACAAATGGAATTATTAGAGTCTTCATGTGACACATTATAATAATTTATTGAAGTCATGTTCTGCCAAAGATCTCATAAAGTAACCTATTCAAACATTTTTCAAGCAAACCTAGGAATCCAACCACAAATGGAATTACTAGAGTCTTCATGTGACACATTATAATAATTTATTGAAGTCATGTTCTGCCAAAGATCTCATAAAGTAACCTATTCAAACATTTTTCAAGCAAACCTAGAATCCAACCACAAATGGAATTATTAGAGTCTTCATGTGACACATTATAATAATTTATTGAAGTCATGTTCTGCCAAAGATCTCATAAAGTAACCTATTCAAACATTTTTCAAGCAAACCTAGGAATCCGGGGAACCACAAATGGAATTATTAGAGTCTTCATGTGACACATTATAATAATTTATTGAAGTCATGTTCTGCCAAAGATCTCATAAAGTAACCTATTCTAACATTTTTCAAGCAAACCCAGGAATCCAACCACAAATGGAATTATTAGAGTCTTCATGTGACACATTATAATAATTTATTGAAGTCATGTTCTGCCAAAGATCTCATAAAGTAACCTATTCTAACATTTTTCAAGCAAACCTAGGAATCCAACCACAAATGGAATTATTAGAGTCTTCATGTGACACATTATAATAATTTATTGAAGCTTGTTGTTCTGCCAAAGATCTCATAAAGTAACCTATTCTAACATTTTTCAAGCAAACCTAGGAATCCAACCACAAATGGAATTATTAGAGTCTTCATGTGACACATTATAATAATTTATTGAAGTCAGTGTCTGCCAAAGATCTCATAAAGTAACCTATTCAAACATTTTTCAAGCAAACCTAGGAATCCAACCACAAAATGGAATTATTAGAGTCTTCATGTGACACATTATAATAATTTATTGAAGTCATGTTCTGCCAAAGATCTCATAAAGTAACCTATTCTAACATTTTTCAAGCAAAACCTAGGAATCCAACCACAAATGGAATTATTAGAGTCTTCATGTGACACATTATAATAATTTATTGAAGTCATGTTCTGCCAAAGATCTCATAAAGTAACCTATTCAAACATTTTTCAAGCAAACCTAGGAATCCAACCACAAATGGAATTATTAGAGTCTTCATGGACACATTATAATAATTTATTGAAGTCATGTTCTGCCAAAGATCTCATAAAGTAACCTATTCTAACATTTTTCAAGCAACCTAGGAATCCAACCACAAATGGAATTATTAGAGTCTTCATGTGACACATTATAATAATTTATTGAAGTCATGTTCTGCCAAAGATCTCATAAAGTAACCTATTCAAACATTTTTCAAGCAAACCTAGGAATCAAACCACAAATGGAATTATTAGAGCCTCATGTGACACATTATAATAATTTATTGAAGTCATGTTCTGCCAAAGATCTCATAAAGTAACCTATTCAAACATTTTTCAAGCAAACCTAGGAATCCAACCACAAATGGAATTATTAGAGTCTTCATGTGACACATTATAATAATTTATTGAAGTCATGTTCTGCCAAAGATCTCATAAAGTAACCTATTCAAACATTTTTCAAGCAAACCTAGGAATCCAACCACAAATGGAATTATTAGAGTCTTCATGTGACACATTATAATAATTTATTGAAGTCATGTTCTGCCAAAGATCTCATAAAGTAACCTATTCTAACATTTTTCAAGCAAACCTAGGAATCCAACCACAAATGGAATTATTAGAGTCTTCATGTGACACATTATAATAATTTATTGAAGTCATGTTCTGCCAAAGATCTCATAAAAGTAACCTATTCAAACATTTTTCAAGCAAACCTAGGAATCCAACCACAAATGGAATTATTAGAGTCTTCATGTGACACATTATAATAATTTATTGAAGTCATGTTCTGCCAAAGATCTCATAAAGTAACCTATTCAAACATTTTTCAAGCAAACCTAGGAATCCAACCACAAATGGAATTATTAGAGTCTTCATGTGACACATTATAATAATTTATTGGAAGTCATGTTCTGCCAAAGATCTCATAAAAAGTAACCTATTCAAACATTTTTCAAGCAAACCTAGGAATCCAACCACAAATGGAATTAGAGTCTTCATGTGACACATTATAATAATTTATTGAAGTCATGTTCTGCCAAAGATCTCAAAGCAACCTATTCAAACATTTTTCAAGCAAACCTAGGAATCCAACCACAAATGGAATTATTAGAGTCTTCATGTGACACATTATAATAATTTATTGAAGTCATGTTCTGCCAAAGATCTCATAAAGTAACCTATTCTAACATTTTTCAAGCAAACCTAGGAATCCAACCACAAATGGAATTATTAGAGTCTTCATGTGACACATTATAATAATTTATTGAAGTCATGTTCTGCCAAAGATCTCATAAAGTAACCTATTCAAACATTTTTCAAGCAAACCTAGGAATCCAACCACAAATGGAATTATTAGAGTCTTCATGTGACACATTATAATAATTTATTGAAGTCATGTTCTGCCAAAGATCTCATAAAGTAACCTATTCTAACATTTTTCAAGCAAACCTAGGAATCCAACCACAAATGGAATTATTAGAGTCTTCATGTGACACATTATAATAATTTATTGAAGTCATGTTCTGCCAAAGATCTCATAAAGTAACCTATTCAAACATTTTTCAAACCTAGGAATCCAACCACAAATGGAATTATTAGAGTCTTCATGTGACATACATTATAATAATTTATTGAAGTCATGTTCTGCCAAAGATCTCATAAAGTAACCTATTCAAACATTTTTCAAGCAAACCTAGGAATCCAACCACAAATGGAATTATTAGAGTCTTCATGTGACACATTATAATAATTTATTGAAGTCATGTTCTGCCAAAGATCTCATAAAGTAACCTATTCAAACATTTTTCAAGCAAACCTAGGAATCCAACCACAAATGGAATTATTAGAGTCTTCATGTGACACATTATAATAATTTATTGAAGTCATGTTCTGCCAAAGATCTCATAAAGTAACCTATTCTAACATTTTTCAAGCAAACTAGAATCCAACCACAAATGGAATTATTAGAGTCTTCATGTGACACATTATAATAATTTATTGAAGTCATGTTCTGCCAAAGATCTCATAAAGTAACCTATTCAAACATTTTTCATGAAAACCTAGGAATCCAACCACAAATGGAATTATTATCTTCATGTGACACATTATAATAATTTATTGGAAGTTACAAGTTCCTTCTGCCAAAGATCTCATAAAGTAACCTATTCAAACATTTTTCAAGCAAACCTAGGAATCCAACCACAAATGGAATTAGAGTCTTCTGCGACACATTATAATAATTTATTGAAGTCATGTTCTGCCAAAGATCTCATAAAGTGTAAATCCTATTCAAACATTTTTCAAGCAAACCTAGGAATCCAACCACAAATGGAATTATTAGAGTCTTCATGTACACATTACAATAATTTATTGAAGTCATGTTCTGCCAAAGATCTCATAAAGTAACCTATTCTAACATTTTTCAAGCAAACCTAGGAATCCAACCACAAATGGAATTATTAGAGTCTTCATGTGACACATTATAATAATTTATTGAAGTCATGTTCTGCCAAAGATCTCATAAAGTAACCTATTCTAACATTTTTCAAGCAAACCTAGGAATCCAACCACAAATGGAATTATTAGAGTCTTCATGTGACACATTATAATAATTTATTGAAGCCTGTTCTCACAAAGATCTCATAAAGTAACCTATTCTAACATTTTTCAAGCAAACCTAGAATCCAACCACAAATGGAATTATTAGAGTCTTCATGTGACACATTATAATAATTTATTGAAGTCATGTTCTGCCAAAGATCTCATAAAGTAACCTAATTCTAATATTTTTCAAGCAAACCTAGGAATCCAACCACAAATGGAATTATTAGAGTCTTCATGTGACACATTATAATAATTTATTGAAGTCATGTTCTGCCAAAAGATCTCATAAAGTAACCTATTCTAACATTTTTCAAGTAAACCTAGGAATCCAACTACAAATGGAATTATTAGAGTCTTCATGTGACACATTATAATAATTTATTGAAGTCATGTTCTGCCAAAGATCTCATAAAGTAACCTATTCTAACATTTTTCAAGCAAAACCTAGGAATCCAACCACAAAATGGAATTATTAGAGTCTTCATGTGACACATTATAATAATTTATTGAAGTCATGTTCTGCCAAAGATCTCATAAAGTAACCTATTCTAAACATTTTTCAAGCAAACCCAGGAATCCAACCACAAATGGAATTATTAGAGTCTTCATGTGACACATTATAATAATTTATTGAAGTCATGTTCTGCCAAAGATCTCATAAAGTAACCTATTCTAACATTTTTCAAGCAAACCTAGGAATCCAACCACAAATGGAATTATTAGAGTCTTCATGTGACACATTATAATAATTTATTGAAGTCATGTTCTGCCAAAGATTCACAAAGTAACCTATTCTAACATTTTTCAAGCAAACCTAGGAATCCAACCACAAATGGAATTATTAGAGTCTTCATGTGACACATTATAATAATTTATTGAAGTCATGTTCTGCCAAAGATCTCATAAAAGTAACCTATTCAAACATTTTTCAAGCAAACCTAGGAATCCAACCACAAATGGAATAATTAGAGTCTTCATGTGACACATTATAATAATTTATTGAAGTCATGTTCTGCCAAAGATCTCATAAAGTAACCTATTCTAACATTTTTCAAGCAAACCTAGGAATCCAACCACAAATGGAATTATTAGAGTCTTCATGTGACACATTATAATAATTTATTAAGCCATGTTCTGCCAAAGATCTCATAAAGTAACTCTATTCTAACATTTTCAAGCAATCCAGGAATCCAACCACAAATGGAA